>JAJOOO010013088.1:0-24575 GCA_029582685.1 Solanum piurae
GCGTCTTCATTCCACGAGACTGACTTACGGACCGTCGATGGATCTATGGTCCGTAAGTCCCTTCCGTCAGCCAGGACTTAGAAATATTTCAGCTTCCCAAAAATCAGCTTCTCTGAAGCAAACGACGGATGTGCAGTACGGACCGTAGATCGATCTACGGTCCGTCAATCCTCTTCCGTAGCTTCATACTTAGAATCTTCAAAAATCAGGTACTGGAACCCTTTCAGTCACCATCTACGGATCGACAGTACGGTCCGTAGATCCATCTACGGACCGTCAAATAGGCACCGTGGTTCCACACTTGGTCAGATTTCCCTGATTTGCCTCCATGCCTTGGCTGCTGATCTACGGCCAGCATCTACGGAGCGTCAATAGACCTACGGTCCGTAGATCACTCCATAGATGCCCTTTTCTGCATCCCTTCCAGCTGTCTCTTTACTTCCGCGCCTGAACATCTTTCCTGCATAATATGATAAAAACATATAAAAATCAATACAACAAGGCCCTAGACACACACAACTTGTAAGTGAAATGTATTAGAAATACCGTAAGCTCACGGTATATCATGAATCAATCAGATCGAATTACTTTTAGATGAATTATGTAATTTATTTGAATTATTGAAGATTGATTCAAAGTATGACCTGGTCAATTAAGTTTGTTAGTAGTATCTTATATTCGAGACCCATAATTAATGTTAAATAATTATACATAAAAATGTATTTTGAATTTCATATGATTACCTATACTGGCTCTTGCTTATTTCGACTTGTTATACGAGTATATATATGATAGAGTGCTACCTAGCCACCTGAAATTATGAGGAGGTGTGAATTGTAAAAAGATGTTGTGTTTACAGATTTTATATCCAGACAATTGCAACAAAATTGTGCTACGAAAAGATGATGTTAACAAAATTCACATAGGAGGGCATAGTGTGTCAGCACTTGTCTAATATTTCATTTAATTATATTGTGCAAAAAAAAGAAGGAACCAAAGTTTTTAAAAATATACAATAAGTTGTGATATGACAACTTATTATGCATGTTTGAAGTCAGCCTGTCCAGTTAAGGAAATTTACTCGAATTGATGAGGATATTTTGGTCTTTTTCTTACCTCATCAGCTAATATTTTAGGGTTCTAAACTGATTTGGGTCAGTTTTCACAATCCTAAAATACGCTTAGGGTTTTGAGAGGAGTTCAAGAGGAGAAAAGAGGAGAGGTTCAAAGCGTTCGTCAAGATTATTGATATTTGTCGAGGAATTTTTCCAAGAATTTGATCCCTAAGAGGTATGTAAGTTCTCATAGTGTTGGGTTCGTTAACCCACACGCCAATCATGTGATTTTATCCGTAATTTCGTTCTTGAGGTTGAATGATTTGAGTTCTTGATGAGTTTTCTTGAAGTTTCGTTCTCTAATCATTTATGATGAATTTGATGAGTTCTTGAGATAAATGTTACGAGTATGAAGGTTGTTTTTGAGTAGATTTATGTGTACTTATGTTGGGTATTCGAATCTAAGTGTGTTTGGAAGAAATCATTTCATTCTAGGCGAATTAGGGCTAGAAATCGAGAAGAAAAATTCGTCAGAACGTTCTGTAGAGGGGCTGGGGCGGCGCGCCCTAGATGTGCCAAGAGGGCTGGGGCAGCGCACCTGCACTGCGCCACAAACCAGCCCCAGTAAGTGGAGGGCTGGCGCGGCGTGCCAGGGATGTGCCAGGAGCGTCAACCCACTTTTCTTTCTGTCCTTCGATCAGTGCTTATTCCTTTGAGTTGAGCTTTCATTCGTTTCTTAATTCCTAGCGATCTAAGCTATATTTAATCATTACGAGATTCTTCATATCATGAATCGTAACTCTTGAATTCATAATTCAAATTCAAGAAAAGATTAAGAGTTGAGTTTGAGAGAGTCATTTGAGTTATTTTGAGAAGTCTTTTACAAACTTTTAAAACTTATTTTTTAAGACTTGAGTACTTGAGAATGAGGATAAGGAGAGTTGAGTTATTTATTTATTTTTATTTTTATCATCTTTATTCTTATCATTTATAAATTTTCATTTATAAAATCTCTCCACATGTAATTAAATCTACGATGATAATTGATATTATTGCTTTCAAAATTTTGAATTAGAATTGATTTAAAATGAATTGGCATATATATATATTCACGTTATACTCATAATATCATGTTGGTGGTGCTTATAACGTATTAACTTAATATAATTAATATTGAAAATAATATATTAATTATTTATATAAAATTAATTTAAAAGATTTTAATACTAAATTCTAAAATTATTTGTCATTATTAAGTTATACGTATTTACAAAAGAATAAAATGTACACATATTTAGAAAGACTAAAGATATCTAAAAATCCATAAAATAAAAGAAGAAACTTATAGTAAATCAAAGGAGTGGAAGATGATCCATTGTTTTCATCTTTCAATTATTATTTTTTGCATTGAAAATAATTTATTTTTATGTGGTATAATATTAATTTCATAATTTATTTTTATGTGGTATATATTAATTTTACTATAGTATCTTTTATTTAATTGGTCACTCAAATTCAATATTTTGTACATTCCTATTTTCTGAAATTGTATTAGATTAAATGAAAATCATCTTATTTTGCGGGATTAAACGAGAGATGAGCGTGCTAAAGAGGTTGCAACATTTTTTGTAAATTATATTAAGATTTTAGCTAAAAGTAGAGACAATATTTTTAATACTACAATTTAGATTGATCTATGAATTTATAATTTAATTAATTAGCACAAACATCAATTGAACACATGCTACATATGCTATTAGTCTTCATTATACTAGAAGAAGGAGAAGTTGTTAGAATAATGTTTAGTGTCTTTGAAGAACATACACTCATTGCACGTAAATTAGGGTAAAAATGTAACACCCCGAAAATCTTTTGAGCTAAGACTCGAACCATCCTTCTTAGTGAGTAAATTTTTACCAAGGAATTTAAATTTTTCCTAAGTGTTAAGGTCACTAGATGTAGCACCTTGAGTTCCAAGAAGAACTAAAGAGAATTCATTGAAGTCATTCCTAAATTCTTCTAAGTTTTGGGTCAACTTCAAACGACCATAACTCTCAGTACATAATGAGTTAGGCGTGCCATGATATGGAAAATTAAAGGTCTTTAAATTATCTTTCCAATGCCACCGAGTTTGCTAAGTTTCGAGGTCGTATGAGTGAGATATGCCCTTTCGAAGTCAAGTTATCCAATTAAGGAAAGTTACTCGAAAATAGTAAGGGGTATTTTGGTCTTTTATTTACCAAATCACATTTAATTCGATTTTAGTAAGTTTTTAAGGTTCTAATCCTACTAGGTTCAGTTTTATAATCCTAATAAGCGCCTAGGGTTTTAGTTAAGAGTTCAAGAAGAGAAAAGATGAGAAAAAAGGAGAGGATCAAAGCGTTCGTCAAGATTCTTGCGTTTTGTTGCGGATTTTCGCCATGGTTTTGATCCCTAAGAGGTATGTAAGCTTCCATAGTGTTGGGTTTGTTCACCCACACGCCAATCATGTTATTTTCAGCGAAATTTCATTCTTGAAGTTGAAAGATTAGAGTTCTTGATGAGTTCTTGAGAAGTGTTCTGGAAGTTCATCCTAAATCTTGTTGTGTTGGGGTTTAGATGATTTCTTGAGATGAAAGTGGGTGTTTTGAGGTCTGTATTGAGTAGATTAGAGTGTACTTAGGTTAAGTAATCAAATCCAAGTGATAGGGGTAATAACCATTCGATTCTAGGCGAGTTAGGGTGAGAAAACGAGCAAAGAAATTCGTCGTGTTTTCTGAGTTGGAGCCTGGCACGTCGCGACTGCCAGTGTGCCCCAAATTATGCTCTGTAGTTTAGGGGATGGCTCCCCGCGCCACTCAGTGCGCCAGGGTCACCTGCCCCATCCAATTTGCGGTCGGTTGCTCCGTTTGAGTTCTTTTAAAATGTACCTTCACTCCCTTTTGATTCTAAACACTCTAAGCTACTTCTAAACACCTAGAAATAATTCATAACATGATCATAACCTTGAATTCATAATTCATAATTCAAATTCAAAGTAGGGTTAAGAGTTAAATTTTGAGAATTCTTTCGAACATTCTAAGAAAGTCCATTTGAGTCCTTTTGAGGAGTATCTTCTACAACTTCTAGTAACTTGTTTTAAAACTCAAGAAAGTGAGTATGAGGATAATGAGAATGTATTCATGAGTCTAAATTTTCATCATGAGATCCTTCATATCATGAACCTTGAATTCACAGTTCACATTCAAGAGAGAGTTAAGAGTAGAGTTCAAGAAATTCTTTGAGTTTAATTGTGAATCCTTTGAGATCCATCATCGATTTGAGTTAAATTTTAAGGAAGTAAGTATGAGAATGAGAAGATTCGTATACACGAGTTCCATATTGTCATGTAGACCCTCGAGTCGAGTCGTTCATGCCCTTAAATTCCACATGAACCTCATACATTGATCATCTTTGAGAGGAGTAGTATCTTCAAGTTCTAAGTCTTGAGTATTGAGTTCCTAACCCATTTGAGATTATATTCCTAATCATGGGACTATTACATGTTACCCATGTAGTCCTTGAGTTGAGTTAAGTCGAGTAGTCTTGAGATTAGAAGTATCTTTGAGTCCTTGAGTTGAGTAGTTCATGCTCATAATTCCGCATGAAACCTTATGAGTTGAGCATTCTTGTAATGAGTAGTATCATTGAATTTCTTGAGTTCTGAGTTGTTGAGTTCCGATTATCGAGTTCTTTGTATGGTTATTGAAAACCTTGAATTGAGTCGTTCACGTCCATCATTCGGCATGAACCCTATTTTGAGAAGTCTTTTACAACTTTTTCTAAACTTGTTTTAAGACTTGAGCACTTGAGTTGAGAAAGAGTAGAGTCGAGTTCGTTTTCTTTAGAATGATATATGGGAACTAAGTATTCCCAAGAATAAATATTTTCACATTTAAAAGAGGAGGAAACTGAGATTTCCAAAAGAGTTTTGAGCAGTTGAGTAACATCTCTTTTTAGAGAAAGATTTTGAGTAATAATCTCAAGCCATAGAAAGAGGTATGTTTTTAAACATATGAGTTGAGTATATTTTGGGAGTAGTATTGAGCACCGATATGGGAACGAGTTCATATAACTCAAGTCTCCATAAACCATGTAGCTGACGTGGGTAGAAAGGGTCATACTTTTTAGATGATTTCTTAATGCTTTTTTAGCATAGACTAGTGGATCCACTAAGTTGAGAGGTATTATATTGTGGCAAAGTATAGAACAGTTTTGGCAGCGTGGGCGAGACGTTGTATCATCACATAGCTCATAGTGATGGTTGTAGGTTAGAGAAACTCCCACAGAGTTATATTATATTTTATTATATACAAATTGAGTTGTTATTGTATTCTCTAATACATTGAGTTGTTTTATACTATTTTAAAAGCTTTAGATATATTGCATTTGTATTGTTGCTTTACATTGAGTTGAGTATCCAGAGTTGAGTACCGAGAGTCGAGTATCTTCTTATTGAGTTGAGCCTTATTTAACTGAGTTGAATATTTTATATTTGAGTTGAGTATCTTATTCCTGAGTTGAGTTACTTAAGTGAGTTGAGAAGAGGTAAATATGTTTCCTTTTTTTCAAGTTCAAGCTTATGTTATGCTTTAGAATTCCCCTTACATGCTCGTACATTCCACGTACTGAGCCATTTGACATGCATCATTTCAGTATGCAGATACAGGTATTCCGGGTCATCAACAGGTGCTTCGTTGATACCACATGCAGTTTGAGTTAGCTATGGTGAGCCTTCTTGTTTCCGGAGGGTTCCACTTGTACTTTCAGTTATATTAGTTGTTAGGAAGTCGTGGGTCTTGTCCCAACTTTCATCTTTGTCAGTTAGAGGCTTCATAGATAGAAAGTAGAGTTTGAGAAGTCTGTTTCATTTATCTTATTAAATGTTTTAAAGACTTGAGTTGCCTATTGTTGTCTAGTTAAATATTCCATTTTTATTCAGAGTCAATCTTTTGAGTTAAAGATTTTGTAATTGAGTTCAATAAATTTTGTTCAGTTTGTATGGTTTTGTATGCTTGAGTTAGTCTTCCGCTTGTAGTCAGCCAGGATGAGGGTTCGCTTGGGGACCAACAATGGTTCTCGAGTGTCGGCCACGTCCAGGGTGTAGACTCGGATCGTGACAAAAAAATTGTTAGCATTAGATGTATATATAAAATTAAAACATTAAATATGATTATGCATGCACTTTTGTTACTAAATAATAATTCGTATTAGTTACTTTCAAAATTTAAAATTATTATATTTTAAAATATTCGCGCAGCGCGCGGGTACGTATACTAGTATATATATAAAGGAGAGACATAGAGAAGGTGATGTGACACCTCTCTATGGCCTCTATTACCAATTATCCTTTTTCTCCTTTTTTTGGCTTTATTTAGAACTAGGTAATTTGCCCGCGCTTCGTGCGGTCATAAATAATAATTGCATTGAAATTGCAAATAATCTTTTACTAATATCCATACATTAAAAAAAATAGAATCTTAAAAAAATATTAGAAATATTCCAACATGAATTTGATTATTTGTCATTATCACATAACTCAAGAACCTCTAATAAATGAATTGATCAGGAAATAATAAATCTTTGGTTCTTTGATCAACATTAAAAGAAAAATAAAGAAGAAAACAAGAATATATATATATATACAAAGAAATTTCGTAAGAAAAGAACACATTTAAGTTGCATAGATTATACAATTATGATATATGTCTCAGGGAAAAATTCAAAAAATTGTTAACAGATTAAAAACAATTACGCTTGAACATGAAAGCAATTATAACTTTTGAACTATCATAATGAATTTCTTCAATTGATAAGTGAGAAACTTCATATATATGTTAAATAGATGATATGTAAGCTTATATATAGTACTTTTAAGTCATAGAATTTTATATAGAATATCAAAACATGAATTTTTGGAACCGAGTACAATAATTATTTTCTGAACAATGAAAATACCTATTATATGTGTATATATTCAATATAACTGGAGACAATAACTTTGCAGAAACATAAACAACAAAGTTTAAAATATGTACTCAAAAACAACAATTAACATCATAAGCATAAATTAATGACTATAAAAAAAAATACCAGGATATGTAAAATTAGAATGAAATAGAAAGGAAAAAAATTGAGTCCACTAAGTGCACAATGTCCCCTTAAGAAAATTATTCCCCTCTAATACCTGAGGTTTAAAGAATTAGATCCTCTTAGGATGGAACAATTTTATTCACCAGCGCATTGATACAAAAACAATGGTGTCAGTAAGCCACTCAACATGAGCAAAGTACATGCATATTTAATTGTGCAGAAGAAGAAGAAGAAGTTCAGAATATTTATTGTTTTAAGTGAGAGGAAATCCCTCTATTTATAAAGAACAAAGGATAGTGTGAACAAATGTTTATTGTGCCTTATGGAAAGGTCACAACCTTTCATAAAAGTCGCAACTCTTCATAAAAATTGCAACTTCTCTTAAAAGTCACAACTTTTATTAAAAATCACAACTTTTCATAAAAGTCACAACTTTTCATGAAATATGAAAGCTAGTTTTGAAAATAAATAAATTAAAAGGAAATTATGGCTTTCAATGAAATCATTGTCTTTTGATTCTTTATTTTAATTTTTATCCCATTTCTTTTCTATTTTCTCCCATATCTTAGTTAAAAAAATTGTTGGCCTTCAATGAAATCATTGTCTTTTGATTCTTCACTTTAATTTTTGTTGGTTTTGTTTCCTATTTATTAGATATGTTAATCAACTAAATTTTGTTTGATTGATTTTCAGTAACACTTGGATGTGAAGGAAGGAAGTAATTGTGGTATCCAATTTCATCAAATTACTGAAGCATTTGAGGTAAGTTTTTGTTCTTCTTGATGTATGTGGCGTTCAATACAAAAAGATATTTTTCTTTTTCATTTGATCAATTTTTATGGTGTGAATATATTTTGCTAATTCCTTTTTTATATATTTATTTGTATTATTCTATTTGTTAGTGAGAAAAAAACCAATAGTGAAATACTACCTCTTTATGGCTTAGAAAAATATTTTTTCCCTTAAATTTTTATACCATTTTATTTCTTAATATTTATGTGATATTATTTTTTAAAATATGAAGTCATCATCTTTTCACATTCTTTTTCCCACCTCTTATATTGACATACATACGTAGCTAACATCCCCCAACTACTATTTATTATTTCTCTCCTTATTTTTCCTTTTACAATCCTTCTTTCTACCTTCTTAACTTCATATGTATTTATACTTTAAATGTTCTAGCATTTTTCAATTATTTCTCTATTAATTTATGTATTTATTTGCCTACTCTATGATTAATGAATTTTGATTTTTTTAGTATATATTTAAATTCTTTTCAGCTGAAAATACTGAAAATTATAGTTCTAATTATTATTATTTATACTTAATTTCTTTTCTACTTTTCATTTTCATTGATTTCATATTGAATGGTTATGCTTTTTAACTATATTTGAAGCCTTTTTTTTTTTGCTTCAATTGCTTGAATTATGCTTAGCGAGTAAAAAATTTATGATGTTTTCTTTCTTCTTTTTTAGTTTCATTATTTTTTTTTGTGTTTTTCTTTTGTCGTGCAGGTTGATTAATATGTGTATTTGTTGTACTTGAATTATTTTATTTGTGAGATTATTGTTAAGTTGAATTGACATTTGTTGTAGTAATTATTATCTATAGAACATTTGAAACCTATCATAAAGAATTGTAATTGATACGTCATTACGTTTTGAATGAAGTTTGATTGCACAAAAAAAAAATCACTACAAAATTATTTCATGTGAAAATGAAATAGAGGTCAATTAATTTTATATTGTATTATTTGTTTTTATTTATTTTACTTTTTGTGTAAACCATATATAAGGAAAACGGCTATTGAAGGAATGAAGGACAATTATTTTTATATTGGGAAAATGCATAAGTACCCCCAGCCTATGCCCGAAATTCCTGAGACACACCTAACCTTTACTAAGGTCCTATTACCCCCTCGAACTTATTTTATATATAATATTTTACCCCTTTTCAGCCTACGCGGCACTATCTTGTGGGCCCAGCGCGTGTTGACATTTTTTTCAAGGATAGTGCCATGTAGGCCGAAAAGGGATAGAAAATTAATAAAAAAATAAGTTCAGGGGGGTAATAGGACCTTAGTAAAGGTTAGGTGTGTCTCAGGGATTTTGGGTATAGGCTGGGGGGTACTTATGCATTTTCCCTTTTATATTTGATAAATTTTTAAAATTTATTTTCTTTGTTCCTAAACAATATGAAGGGAAAAAACTTTTGAATGATTCCTTGCTATGAATTTAAGTCGACTTTGTTCTGCTGTAGAGATTTTTTAATTTATTTATTTGTGATTAGAACTGTGGAGCGAGTGAACTACAAAGAATATTGAATATCTTATTGTCATATATTTTTTGAAATTTTATATTCTATTCGTAATCACAGTTTTATAATAAAATTTTATGAAAATCTATATTGAGCACATATATAATAAAGGTATTATTTAGTTTAAACCTACATTATTAGAAAATATTTTTAAAAGAAAATAGTTTTTTACGAATACAATTTGATCTAGCTAACAAGTTCATATTTTTCATCCAACTATCCTAATTTATTATTATTATTATTATTATTATTATTATTATTATTATTATTATTATTATTATTATTATTATGATATTAATAGACATATTTTTATTGTTGATATTAATAAGTATCATGGTTCTGCATTGTAACACCTCACTAAGTGAAAGAGCTAGAATTAGAAAGAGTCATTTTTGGAAAGAATGAAAAATATGGAAATTTGTTTAAGTTATGTTAAGTTTGAGTTTTGGGTCAACTTCAAACGACCATAACTCTTAGCTCAGGATGAGTTAGGTGTGCTACAAGATACCATAGGAAATAACTTTGAATTATCTTTCCAATGCCTCTGAGTTTGCACGATTTCAAGTTCATATGATGAAGATATGCCCATTTGAAATTGGGTTGTCTAGATAAGGAAAGTTAAAACTGGACTTTTAAGGGGTATTTTAGTCTTTTTCATACCCAATTGATTTAATTCGTTTTTAGTGAATTAATTAGGGTCAACACTGAGTTGGTTTAGTTTGCACAATTGAAAATTCACGCTAGGGATTTAGAGAGAAGAACTCAAGAGAGAAGAGAAGAGGAAAAATCAAGATTTCGTAGTCTTCATGAGGAAGATTGCGGATTTCGTCAAGGATTTGTTCCCACAAGGTATGTGAGACTTTCATAACGTTGAGTTCATTCACCCACGTGTCAAACATGTTTATTTCAGCGTGATTTCATCCTAAAAATATTGGAAATTTGAATGTTCTTGATGGGTGTTCTTGAATTGCTTTCGTTCTTGAATTTGGGTTGAGATTGAGGAGTTTTTGAGAGTTTAATGTCGATTATTAGAGTTGCTTTGAGTTAGATTCTTGTGTGTATGTATTGGGTACCTGAATCTAAAGAGATATTGAGAAAAAGAATCAAAATTAATCGAATGAAGGTCTGAAAACGAGAGGAAAAATTTGTCAGATTCGCCTGGGGGAATGCTGGCGCGGCTCACCCCCGTTGTGCGAGGAGGGCTGGTGCGACGCACCAGCAGTGCACCAGAAAATGGTCTCTGAAATTTGGGGGATGGCGCAGTGCGCCAGGTCCGTCCGCCCCAACCTGTTTTTCATCGTTTAGCCCGTTTAAGTCCTTCTAAGGTGTACTAACACTTCCTATTGATTCTAACTACTCTAAATGACTTCTAACCATCTAGAAATCATCCATAAATGTGAATCATAACCTTGAATCCATAAATTCAAATTCAAGAAAAGTTAAGAGTCAAGTCTAGAAAGTTCATAGAGTCTTTTCAAGAAGTCTTTTACAAATGTTTTAAACTTGTTTTAAGACTTGAGTTTTGAGTTCAGTAAGAGTAACAAATGAAGTTCATTTCTTCAAAAAGAGTATATGGGAACTAAGTATTCACAAAGAGCAAATGTTTTCACATTTAAACAAGAGAGGAAACACTGATTTCCAAGAGAGCTTTTGAGCTAGTTTTTGAGTAATTATCTCAAACCACAGAAAGAGTTTTTCTTTTTAAAACATATGAGCTGAGTATTTTGGGAGTAGTATTGAGCACTGATGTGGGGACGAGTTCATAACAACTCAATGTCTCCATAAACCATGTAGCCATCGTGGGTAGAAAGGATCATACTTTTTAGATGATTCTTTAGTGTTTTTTAGCATAGACTAGTGGATCCACTTAGTTGAGGCGTTCTATATCCCGGTTGTTGACACCCAATTTTGACTGACCTTTAGCAACTTTAGGAATGCTATTCGATTAAATACGTATTTCTTGAAAATGTTTCGAGTTTAAAATTTTAATCGATTTTGTCTAAAAATTATAATTTTAGTATGCATACTTTATAAAATTATCATAAATACTATTAAAATATTTTAAAATTATTAGTAAAACTCAAAATAATTCAAATATTTCAAAATTTAAGTGATTTTAATTATAATAGTTGTAGTATTTTAATTGGATAGCATTTCTTTAAATTCTCTTTAAATCATTTAAATTTTAGCCGACTTTATTTTAATTCCTTTCAATTCTAGCCACTCCAATTCAAATTCTCATTGCAATTCTAGCCATTCCAATTCGAATGCTCATTTCAATTTTAGCCATCCCAATTCTAGTCAATTCCAATCAGATTTCAAGACCCCATCCTTTAATCTCAGCCTTCCGTGCCCTAAATCTAATCCCAACCCTTCATCCGAATTAATCCAAAGGTCCGGATCCATCCAAGCTATTATTTCCTATTCTAACCTAAAAGAACCCAAACCCTATCTCTTCTTCCATTCTCTTCTTCTCCACTCTCTCTAGCCGCCGCCTCCCCCTCTCTATCTCTTCTCTGATCTCCTTCTCTAGCAGCAGCGATCGGAGGCTGCTCCGACCGACGACTGTCTCTCTCCCCTCGCCTCTTCTCATTTCTCTCCTTCCCCTCTCCTCCCTTCTTCTTCTCAGTCTCCTTTTTCTCCTCGACCGACCAGCAGCCGGCGAGGACCACCAGCCAGCAGCCAACAGCAACTCCAGCGAGTCGACAGCTCCACTAGTGAGGGCAACGACGGCCAGTAGCTGGCGAGCAGCCAGGCAACCGCGCCCCTCCTCCTTTTTCTCTCTCCTCTCCGGTGAAATGGTTACGGAGCATCGAGCAGCCCCAAACAGAGATGGCGAACCAACCAGCAGCCAGACCAGTCCGCGCAGGCAGCAGCTCAGGACCAACGAGGCAGCAGGCTCCGGCGAGGCACAAAGTTCTGGAATTTTGCACAAGACGGATCTCGACAGATCCGTCCAGTATAAAAGGAGACCCTCTTCTTATTGTTGGGATAGACTTCAACCATCAGAAAGACACACTACTCACGGTTGAACACAGACTCTTACACACTCTCACATTTGGACATTGGCTTACATTCTGAAAAATATTAAAATATTGCTCTCTACTCTAAAAAAGAAATAAGTTCTTTTGGTTAAAAGCTTCAAAGTTCCTCTCTGTTTTGCTGTGTTCGGGTCTAATAGTGGATTAAATTTGTCTTCATTGCTGATAAATATTTCTTCTATAACTGGTTAGTTGTTCCTCCATTAGTTTAATCTTCATTCCGCATTATTTCAAATCGTTGTGTGTTTGAATGAATGAAAGGAAGCATCCAGGTTAGTTCTCTTCACCTCTCCCTTCTATGTGTGATATATTGTGTGTGGCTTGTTTAAGTATTGTGGGTCTACATGTACGTGAATGATATGTTATTATGCATGTTTGCTTTTATATTAAGTTGACTGTATTTTCTCTGAGCAGGATCTTGATCTAAAAGTTCAAGACATGAAGAGTCGCCTATGATGAATTTCCGGATGATATTTTGCTTTTATTGTAGTTTATATTTTGTATTGTTTCATTTTTAGTATTGCAATAATCTTGTAGTAACTCTAACTCTCTAATATTATATGAAATAATTTGGGGATCGTCTAAGGGGGAGGGGATATACGTGCTAATTGTTTCCTTTCATTTTTAGCTTAGTTTATTTTTGTTATGTGTGGTTGCTCAAATCTGCCTATGTTGCTTAAATCGTAAACCTTGCAAGTATATTAGAATATATCTTAATATTGGCTTAAAATCAATCTTTGTTTATAATCTTATCAGATTAATCAATGTATCATGAACATATGTTTAAATTTGCCGATCTTGAATTTGTAGAATCTTGTCTCACATGCTAATATTGTTAGAGTTCAGAAATTGATTATTAATAAAGGTTAGACATCATGCCTATAGGTTTTTCTGAATAATATTATAATTTCAGCATGTTCATACTTAGAAACCATGCCATATAGGTTGTGTTCTTTACTTAGAAATCATGTTCATAGGCATTCTGATAATTTTAAAAGCACGCGAATTAATTAGTTCATTCAATCAGTTGTAATGGTCGCCTTATGTGAATAAATTCAGGCCACCTAGAAATCATGTTCATAGGAATTAATAATCTCCAGCATGTTAAATAACTAAAATAAATACGCTATATATTCTCTTCTAAATGTTAATTAATCTTCGCATTTTGTAATTAGGTTCTGCCCAAATAAAATTAATTCATAAACTATTTCTAGCATGTTTTAAAACTAAAATTTGCTATATTGTTTTCTGCTCACTGTCAATATTTTCTGCATTTGCAACATATTTTTTCACTTAAAATAAATCAATTAATTGCCAGCATGTTATTATAATCTGCCCTGTTTGGTTATTGTCGCATGTTAATCACTTAGATAGTACGTCTATAGGTATTTTTTTTTACTGATTTTCAGCATGTAACTAAAATCTGGAATTTTAAATTAGTATTAGGTTCTATAATAAATTAGACTAATCATATGTCGTTGCAATTCTGATGTGTTTATGAATCAGCAAATAGATTAGTTCCCGAATGTTTATAATTAAGACAAGTCTTCTATGCATAGTCTCTACCAGTAATTTATTTAGTTGTAACTGCCCTAGCATGCTATAACAAAAAATAAAATTGACTTACTTGCATACTTTCTGACTAATCTGCCCGTATTAAATCCTGTCCAAATAATTATTTTCGCATTTGAACTGCCGCTCAAATTAATTTCTGCACTAATAATACCATATGCTACTGTTCTAAAAAATATTTTTTTTCTGCATCTGCCACTTGTTTCCCTGATTAAATCTTGCTTGAATTAATTAATTTCTGCATTGTTTTGCCATTTAAAATTAGCTACTAATATTTCTTTGCATTAATAATAAATCTGCCACTGTTTTCAAATGACCATACCTCCTAGCTCAGGATGAGTTAGGTGCGCTTCCAGAGATATTGTAGGAAAGATCTTGGAATTATCTTTCCAACGCCGCTGAGTTTGCGCGATTCCGAGTTTGTATGAGTAAGATATGTCCATTTGAAGTTGGGTTGTTCAAATAAGGAAAGTCTAAACCGGATTTTGGAAGGGTATTTTAGTCTTTTCCTTACCCAATTATTTTAATTCATTTTTAGGAGTTTAATTGGGGTCAAATCAGAATTTGTTCAGTTTAGAAAATTGGAAATTTACGCTAAGGCTTGGAGAAAGGAGAAAAGAGGAGAAAGGAGAAGAAAAGGCAAGATTAGTCAAGATCGTGCAATTTGGTTGTGGATTTCGCCAAGGATTTAATCTTACGAGGTATGTGAGATCACGAAGTTATATTGATTTGAAAGTAAATCCTATGAGTTCTTGATGTAAATTCGTTTGAAATCTTGTGGGTTCTTGTTGTTGAAGTTTCTTGAGGTTGATTCATGTATTTAGGTGTGATTTCGAGTTGAATCTTGTATATATTGAGGATATAGTCGATTCTAAGTGTTTGGGGAAAGAACCAAGTTGAAATAGGAGGTTTAGAGTTGAAAAACGAGCAAGAAAAGTCGGAGTGCACCTGGGCAGGGGCCTGGGGCGCTGCCCCAGTCAGAACGCCCCAAAAGGGGCTCTGAAGTTTGGGCTCTGGGGCACCGCGCCAGCCATAGCTCCCCAACCCAGCCTCACGTGGCAATTTGACCCTTTTTTATTTTGTTTAAAATATCGTGTTTTATTTTTGGTTATTTTCACATTAAAAATGCAGGCAACATGTCTTTATTATAGTACTAGTTGATTGTGAGTGAAAGTAGAAATTTATATGTACACCTTTCTATATTGGTGGTCAAGATTACTAAAACTATTATCCAAAATATTTATTATTTTATAAAATTAATATTATTTGTTCTTGGAAGTGAATAATACTCTCACGTCTCATATTAGATGGACATTCTTTTATTTTATATCGTAACTAAGAAATCATTAATAGATTGATTAATTTTACCTTTTTTCCTTTGTTCATATTAGTTAGCCTCCTGGAAAATAAAATTGGGTCTTCAAAATTTGTTTATACTCATATTAATTGTAGGGGGGAAATAGAAAAAATTATTAATTATATCTTGATATAGTAAGTGATCAAGTAATATACGACAAATATATTTACTAAAATGTTCATCTAATATGAGACAGAAGGAGTATTGGTTATATAGTATAGAAACTATAAGTCTGAAAAGTACAAACAAGTGATTATTGGTTGGTATTATAATCGTTCAAATCTATCTATTATTTGTTAAAAGAAAAATAATAAAGAAATTAAAGCGAGAAAGATCACTATCTTTCAAGAGTTATTGGTTGTATATTCTTTAAGGGATGACAAACATTTCTTTGTATGGATACAACAAAGCATAAAACATATATGCAATTGAATACTACTTTTGGAAATGTTTCGTATTTATAAATTAAATCTAATAAGGAGATTTTTCTTGAAGAGTCACTCATGTTCTGAACAAACGTAACCTTTAGTTGTTTCCTTTCTGAAAAGGTAAAATTTTCTGTTTAATTTAAAATTTAGTTATTAGATTCAAATTTTAAATAAATAGTTTGTTCAAAATAAATTACGAAATTATGAAAAAGGACAATCATTGATCTTCTAAGTGAGGTCTATCCATAGCCGCCTGAAGATTCCATGTACTCAACAAAGAAAGAGCAAGTGCAGTATCAGTACACAACCACAGTGTGCTGGATCGGTTGCCACATTCCAGCACAAACATGAGATCGGGTGTCACGTTCTGGTATGCTAACAGTTTGGGTTTGGGTTCCATGAGAGTACTAATGACTTGATATAATTGTGATATTTGAAAATTATGAAATTATTCGTTGTTCGTAAATGTTGAGGATATTGTACAAGTTCGGTGTATGCATGTTATTATTATGTTGTATTGACTTATATTATGTTGCACTTAGTGGGATAGTCGTGTGATCCTACCAGTACACTGTGGTTGTGTATTGATACAACACTTCCTCTTTCTTTGTTGAGTACAGGGCATCTTCAGGCGGCTATGGACAGATCTAGCTTAGAAGATCAGTGATTTTTTGAATTCAAGGGTGAGCTAGTTCTTCCGGGCTGCCATGAGTTCTCTTTTCTGTCTATGTCCACATTTTGGACTTTGATTTTCTAGTTAGTTGTTAGTACATTAGCTTGAGGTTGTGACCCTTTTTGTTTAAATTTATGGATCTTGTTAGAGTTTTGGTACATTGACTTTCAGATTTGAGGCATATTTTTCTGCATTATTTATTTGTTAGATCATTTGGAAGTTTATGGGAACTTCAGTTTTTAGCTATTTAACTTGCTTCCGTAACTTAAATGTGTTAGGATTTTGGTTGAGTTGTTAGTTTAGGTATTAGTAATGGTTCTTCCACCGGAGGGTTAGTGTGGGTGCCAATCACGATGGTCTGGGTCGTGACAAAGTTGGTATCAGAGCCTAGGTTCGTTGATCTCGACGTACTAAAATAAGTTTAGTAGAGACTTGCGGAACGGTACGGAGACGTATGTACTTTTATTTGAGAGGCTATAGGACTTTAGGAAATCTCTCTATTTTCTCTTGTCTCCTTTCATGCTATAACTTGATTCCAATGGGTATCTGGCAATTCAAATTGATAACTACCCTCCTTAACTCTTCTGTTCGCAGATGGTTTACATTAGATTCAACGACGTCAGGTATATAGCTCCCGTCAATGCTCCAGCTGAGGAATCTGCAGTGAGAGGTCATGGTCGAGGCAGGGGTAGAGGAAGATCTAGGGGTAGAGGCTGAGGAAGAGTAGCACCTACTAGGGATGGAGCTCTAGTTGAGAATGCTCCAAGAAATGAGGCCCTCGTGCGCATCATCAAGAGACAGAGGAGGATGTTGAGATTGAGAATGAGGAGGATGTTGGACAAGAGGAAGAGGTGCAGGCTTATACTATAGGTATCCCTCCCTTAGATCCAGTGATAGCTCAACAAATCATGTCGTTCTTAAAGAGATTAGGTGGTCCTAGAGTGCATTCCTCAGTTAAAGCAACTCAAGCTCCTGCCAATCCCCCTACTGCTAACACTGCCCCCCAAGGTAGGTGGAACTGGAGGTAATGATGCTTTATTTCATCCTTTGTTGGGTCCTGTTATGATTGTAATGAGCATGAAATGTTGACTAAGTTTTTGAAGCTAAAGCCTCTTATATTTCTTGGTTCTGAGAGTGAGGATGCTTATGAGTTTATTTTACACTGATATAAGAGGCATTATAAGTTGGGAATTGTCCATCAACATGGGGTTGAGCTTGTGACTTTTCAACTTCAAGGTGAGGCTAAGAAGTGGTGGAGAGCTTATGTGGAATGTAGTTCCTCAACTTTACCTCCACTTACTTGGACCCAATTTCATGCTCTGTTTTTAGAGAAATATGTGCCTAGGATTTTGAGAGATCGCAAAAAGAATGAGTTTATGGCTTTGGAGTAAGGTGGTATAATTGTGGCCGCTTATAAGGCCAAGTTCCATGCCTAGTCTAGATATGCTACTCAATTGGTGACTACTGAGGAAGAGAGGATACATTTATTTATTAGGGGACTAAATTTTGAGTTGCAGGTATTATCTGTTCATATGACCTCTGCAGGGAGGACCTTTAATGAGGTAACAAACTTTGTGAAGAAAGTGGAGGGGGTGAGGCGAGACGATCAGGCTAAGACATTGGCTAAAAGGGCCAAGAACTCGGGTAACTTTCAAGGTTCTTACGCCAAGGGGTCTGGAAGGCCAATGCTTGCAGCCAAGCCAATTCATTCTGTTATGCCCGCCTCTACATGTAATTACTCGAGAACTCCACCTCATAATTTGATATAGGATAGCCAGGGAGTCTCACCTTCGATGGGATGCAAGCCATCTTTTGATCATACATGTTGCAACGGTGGAGAACCTGGACATATGAGGAGAGATTGTCCCCACCCGCACATGATGTATTTCGCGCAACAGCAGACTAGAGCAATGGTACCCACAGGAAATGGTAATAATGGTAGAGGGCATTCATAAGGTGGGCAAGGAGGTAATCAGCGAGGCCGTGGAGGTAGAGGAAATTGTAACGCAGGTAGGGGTAACGTGCAACTAGGCAGGGAAGTCGCTCGACATGATGATAGGGCTCAGTGTTACGCCTTTTCGGGCAAGAATGAGGAAGAGGCATTTGAAGCAGTGATCACATGTACTATTCTTATTTGTCATCGGATGGCTAATATGTTATTTGATCCGGGTTCTACTTATTCTTATGTATCCATGTGATTTGCCTCAGAATTTGCTATGATTTGTGATATACTTGATGCCCCTATCCACGTTTCTACCCCAGTTGGAGAGTCAGTCCTAGTCAACCATGTCTATCGTGCTTGTCCTACTTTGTTTATGGGTTTTTAGACTTGGGCTAATTTGGTAATTTTGGATATGACTGACTTTGATATTATCTTAGGCATAACTTGGTTGTCCCCCTATTATGTTGTGTTAAATTGTAATACTAGGTTTGTAACTCTATAAATTTTGGGAACGGAAAAATTAGAGTGGGAAGGAGTGTACAAGCCTAAGCAAACTAAGATCATATCCTCTATTCGGGATAGGAAACTGGTAGGGCAGGGTTATTTAGCTTATTTGGCTCATATTCGGGAAGTCGAAGTTGAGTCTCCATCTATTGAGTCTATTCGTATGGTGTCAGAATTTAGAGAAGTGTTTCCTACTAATTTGCCTGGTATGCCTCCGGATAGAGATATAGATTTCTGCATCGATTTAGAGCCTGGTACTTGTCCCATTTCATCCCTCCATATCGTATGGCTTTGGCAGAATTAAGAGAGCTTAAGGCTCAAATTCAAAAACTTCTTGATAAAGGATTTATTCGTCCTAGTGCTTCCCTATGGGATGCTCAAGTTTTGTTTATTAAGAAAAAAGATGGCAGTATGAGGATGTGTATAGATTACCGGTAATTGAATAGGGTCACTATTCGAAACAAGTATCCACTACCTCGAATAGATGATCTTTTTGACCAATTGCAACGCGCATCAGCTTTCTCTAAAATTGATCTAATGTCTGATTATCATCAATTAAAAATTAAGCCTGAAGATATGCCCAAGACGGCGTTTAGAACCCTTTATGGGGACTACGAGTTTCTAGTTATGTCTTTTGGTTTGACTAACGCGCCTGCAGCCTTTATGAGTTTGATGAATGGTGTGTTCAAACCATTTCTTGATTCGTTTGTTCTAGTCTTTATTGATGATATTCTGGTCTATTCAAAAATTGAGGAGGAGCATGCTGAGCATCTTCGTATTATTCTGGGTGTTCTTGGGAAAAAGGTTTTATGCAAAAAATTATAAGTGTGAATTCTGGTTGACTTCAGTTGCATTTTTGGGGCATGTAGTTTCGAAAGAAGGGGTAATGGTAGATCCTCAAAAGATTGAGGCGTTTAAGAATTAGGTTTGGCCAAGTTCTGTGACTGAAGTTAGGAGTTTTGTAAAGTTCGCTAGCTACTACCGTTGATTTGTGAAGAACTTTGCTTCTATTGCCACACACATAACTAATTTGACCAAAAGGGAGGTACCATTTGAGTGGACTGAAAAATGTGAAGAGAGCTTCCAAAAGCTCAAGATTCTCTTGACCACCGCACCTATTCTAGCATTACCAGTAGAAGGTAAAGATTTTATTATTTATTGTGATGCTTCACATTCTGGTTTGGGTGATGTGTTGATGCATGATAAGAATGTTATAGCTTATGCATCGCTTCAATTAAACGTGCATGAGAGGAATTAACCAACACATAATTTGGAGTTGGCAGCGGTAGTGTTTACTCCTAAGATCTGGAGGCATTATCTTTATGGGGTTAAGTGTGAGGTGTTTACTGATCATCGTAGTTTGCAGCATGTGTTCACTCAAAAGGATCTGAATTTGAGATAGCGAAGGTGGATGGAGTTACTTAAAGATTATGATGTCACCATTCAATACCATCTAGGTAAGGCTAATGTTATGGCAGACGCTTTGAGTCAAAAAGTGGTGAGTATGGATAGCCTAGCTTGCTTGAGTGTAGCCAAGCGACCGTTGGCTAAGGAAATTCAGACCTTGGAGTCTAAATTCATGTGGTTGGGCATCTCAGAAAGAGGTGGTGTGTTAGCTAGCATTGAAGTGAGGGCCACATTCATTGAACAGATCAAGGCCAAACAATTTGATGATGAAAATTTGAATGAACTTAAGAAGAAGAAGGAGATTGGTAAGGCACAATATACCACTCTCGATGCGGGAGGTGTGCTCAGTTTTAGAAATTATTGACAGAATCCCATGGCTCGCGATATTCTATTCATCCAGGTGTGACCAAGATGTATCGAGACTTGAAGAGAAATTATTGGTGCCCGGGCATGAAGAAGGATATAGCGGAGTTTGTGGTTAAGTGTCAAAATTGCTAAAAAATAAAATATGAACATCAAAGGCCTGCAGGTTTGCTTCAAAGAATGTCAATTCCGAAATGGAAGTGGGAAAGGATATCCATGGATTTTATGGTTGGTCTTCCCAAGACTTTGGGGAATTTTGATTCTATTTGGGTAGTGGTTGATAGATTGACTAAATCAACCCACTTTATTCCGGTAAGAATAGATTATAATGCTGAACAATTGGCTAAAGTTTATGTGAATGAGATAGTTAGGTTGCATGGGGTTTCCCTTTCTATCATCTCAGACCGTGGTACCTAATTCACATCCAAGTTTTGGAGGAAGATATATGATGAATTGTGCACACAACTCACTTTTAGTACAGCCTTCCATCCACAGACGGACGGGCAGTCAAAGAGGACTATTCAAGTGTTAGAAAACATGTTGAGGGCATGTGTGATTGATTTTGAGGGCATTGGGATAAGTTCTTACCTTTGTGTGAGTTCTCCTATAATAATAGTTATCACTCCAACATTGATATGGCACCACTTGAGGTACTTTATGGGAGGGGATATAAATCACTCATAGGGTGGTTTGAAGCTGGAGATGTGAAACCTTTAGGAATTGATTTGGTAAAGGATGCTCAAGATAAGGTGAGAAGTATCCACGCTAAGCTTTTAGCAGCCAGAGTAGACAGAAAAAGTATGCAAACCATAAGGTAAGAGATATGGCATTTCAGACTGGTGAGAATCTTCTTCTTAAGGTATCACCCATGAAAAGGGTGATGAGATTTAGCAAGAAGGGTAAGCTAAGTCTGCAATACATTGGTCCCTTTAAGGTTCTTGAATATGTAGGGCCCGTGGCCTATAGATTGGCTTTACCTCCTAACCTATCGGGAGTTCACCTGGTATTTCATGTGTCCATGTTAAGAAGATATCATGGTGACGAAGATTACATCATTAAGTGGGACTCAATTGTGTTAGACAAGGCATAACAATATGAGGAGGAACCGATTGCGATTCTTGATCGTGATGTGCATAAGCTGAGAACCAAAGAGATCAAGTCTATGAAAGTTCATTGAAAGCATCATCCAATTGAGGAAGCTACTTGGGAAAATGAGAGGGACATACGAGACAAGTATCCCCAGTTGTTCATCAATTCAAGTACTACTCCATTCATTCGTTAGCCTGTTTTTCCTAAGTTTGTCACTTGGGGACGAGTGATGGGTAAATTGGTACTTATTGTAACGACCGGGTTCCGTCATAATAGAAAAGCCAACGAGGAAACATTTTGGGCCAAAAAACATTTTCATAGTAACTTGAGATTTTCCAACCTAGTCTAGATTTGGACAAAATCAGAGTTTGTGAGATCTAGGTAAATCTTGTAGTAATTGATTGATTTACTTATGATTTTTATTACATGAGTAGATAGCTAAGGCGTTAAGGAATCCGTACGACTTTACGAAATTGAATTCAGGTGAGTAGAACTCCCAAAATTGATTTTGCCGTGAACGGGTAGTTTCTGAGTGTCGTTGGTTGAAGGTGTGCTGTGAAATGGGGTCTTGGAATTATTAAAATAGCTCACTATTTCATGCAAGCCGCTTTGACGGGGATTTCTTCCGCCAGGGCGGGGCCGCTGTAGCAGGCTAGTGCCGTCATGGCTGGGCAGACGCGACTTAAAGTCGAAAATAAACCCCAAAAACATTTGATTCTGCAATTTTCGAACTTGAGAGCTAAGGAACGAACCCAAGAGATTTCTTGACCATTTTCCACCATTATTGAGGCTAAAGGTAAGATTTTCATCCCCGAATCCATTTTTCCTTTCGTAGAACGTAATCTAATGGGTAATTATCGATGGGGGAGGGTTTTGATCTAGAATTATGGTGGAAACAACCCTAGTTTGGATATTGGGATCATGGGTATGATCTAGGGTTGATATGATTGTTGGTAATTCGGGTAATTAGTTATAGTTTATTGACTCCTATGTTATACTTATTGTTTGTAGACCAAGAACAAGCGGAACGAATCCGGAAAGGGAAGAATCAAGTTTCTTAAGGGATTCAAGCTTTGTTTGAGGTAGGTGATGATTGTGATTCTATGATTGTGTGATGTATGTTTGTTCTTGCTTCATTATGATGCATGTATGTATGTGAATGTTGCATTACTGATCACATTAAATGTAAATGAGGATATATATATACTGAATGCCATGAATCATGACTTGATTGTATGATGAGAATGTACTTTGTGATTGTGATTGTGGCTTGTTGAATGGATCGGGTGTTGCATTCCGACACACTAACTTAGATCGGTTGCCACATTCTGGCATAATTATGGGATCGGTTGCCACGTTCTGGCCTAAACATGGGATCGGGTACCACGTTCCGGTATGCTAACAGTTTGGGTTTGGGTTCCATGAGAGGACCAATGACTTGATATAATTGTGATATATGATAATTGTGAAACTGTTTGTTGTTCGTAAATGTTGATGATATTGTACATGTTCGGTATATGCATGTTATTATTATGTTGTATTGACTTATATTATGTTGCACTTAGTGGGATAGCCGTGTGATCCTACCAGTACACTATGGTTGTGTACAGATACTGCACTTGCTCTTTCTTTGTTGAGTACAGGGCATCTTTAGGCAGCTATTGACAGATATCGCTTAGAAGAATAGTGATCGTTCGAATTCAAGGGTGAGCCAGTTCTTCCGAGCTGCCATGAGTTCTTTTCTCTGTCTATGTCCACATTTCGGACTTAGATTTTCTAGGTAGTTGTTAGTACATTAGTTTGGGCTTGTGACCCTTCTTGTATAGATTTATGGATCTTGTTAGAGTTTCGGTACATTGACTTTCAGGTTCTAGGCGTATTTTTCCACATTGTTTAGTTGTTAGATCATTTGGAAGTTTATGGAAACTTCAGTTTTAGCTATGTAACTTGCTTTCGTAACTTAAATGCCTTAGTATTTTGGTTGAGTTGTTAGTTTGGGTTGTAGTAATGGTTCTCCCACTGAAGGGTTAGTGTGGGTGTCAATCACGATGGTCTGGATCATGACATTTTATGATTTTGCATATATTGGTATTTCATATAATGGAATATAAATTAATATTTCTTTTACAAAAGAATTAAAATGGAAATGGAGAGAGAGAGAGAGAGAGATTCCGAAAGTAATTATATCAAATAAGGAATGTGTTTAATGGTAGGAATCCTATTAATTAGGCAATAAATTCTGTCACAAAAAATTAGCACTAAAATTAGAAAAATCAACCAAAAAACGAGAGAGAAAAACGTTCATACTCAAAAATAGGGTCTTTAAGTAAAGAATCATATTCAACTATAATTGACATTGGGAATTCTAAAAGTAAACACAATAAATTATGACTCTCACAATGTTAGCAAATTAGTTAATATTTTTTTATTCGTTTACGGTGCAAATGATGGTGTATGTTAAAAATTATATATTAGATTGAAGGATGCATCAAATTGTCATCATAATGTATACCATATTAAGTAAATTTATACCAAAAAACAACTTTTTTATACCATTCTATGTTCTAATTTTTACGACTATATATTATATATTGCACATAATTTATACCAAGAAAAACAACTTTTTACCATTCTATTTCATAATTTTAGCACTATATATATATATATATATATATATATATATATATATATATATATATATAAAAAAAAAAAAA
>JAJOOO010013089.1:0-31862 GCA_029582685.1 Solanum piurae
GTGAAATTGGTCTTACCTTGCCACTTGCCTAGCGTGATGCTTACTCCATGCGCGAATCCATACACGGAATTCGATAGTGTATTGACCGTCCTAAGTTGGGCGTTACTTGGACTGTAAATCAGCCCCAACCTTGTTGTTGCCGTCTTGGTCATGATATTGGCCTCTGCACCCGTGTCGACCATAGCACGAGCGTTTCTTCCATTAATCGTGATGTCGACATACTGCGTGTCATATTCTCTTGGCTTCCCTGGCTACTTCGTGATGGCTTCGCATGGTCCTATCAAGCGTAATTGCATCGTCTTTGCACCTTATCCTTGTTCTTGTGCATCCTTCTCCTTCCGCTCCTGTAGGATAGCACCAAGGATCTTCAGTTCAGGGCACCTCGCATAGCTGTGCGGCCCACCGCATATGTAGGAACTATTCCTCTTTGTAGGCTCAGTTTTTTTCTCCACATTGCTTTGACGACCAAACTTCTTGTCATCAGACTTGTAGATATCATGATTCTTGGGATGTGGCCGCTGCTCCTCGACTTTGCCACGATCTCCCCCACCACGGTCATGACTACCTCTCACCTTCTCCCCTCTGGCTCTGTCGGGATTTTCATGCTTGAAGCCTGTGAAAGCTTCGGCCTGCGTGATGGATTCATCGATAGTCCTAAATATTAGGCGTTCCAACTCCGTGATGGCCTAATTTTGTAGCCCATCCATGAAGTGGAACAACATATCTTCATCCGTGAGGTTTGGGATCTGAAACGTGAGGGTGGTGAACTCCTTCACGTATGCGCGAATGCTACCCGTCTGCTTCAGCTCTCTAAACTTGCGCTTCGCCTCATAGATGACGTTGTTATGGAAGAAAGCCTTCTTGAACTCCACTCGGAATTGCTCCCAAGTGTTGATGGTGTAAAGTCCCTTCCCTATTTCGGACTCTTTACGCCTCCACCACAACATGGCCATTTTTGATAGGTACAACACCGCAGTGTTGATCTTACTCTCATCACTCTTCACCCTGTTTCACTTGAAGTAATTCTCCAAATGTCATAAGAAATTCTCCACCTCTTGCGTGTCACAGACTCCTTTGAACATAAGATTAGTATGTTATCAATGAAGACGATAACAAACATATCTAAATAAGGTTTGAAGACTTTATTCATAAGGTCCATGAACATTGCTGGTGCATTGATCAAGCCAAAGACATGACCAAAAACTCATAATGACCATAACGGGTCCTGAATGTTGTCTTGGGAATATCACATTCCCTTACTTTCAACTGATGGTAGCCTGATCTAAGGTCTATTTTCAAAAACAAAGAAGCACCTTGAAGCTGATAAAAAAGATCATTAATTCTCGGAAGAGGATACTTATTCTTGATGGTAGCCTTGTTCAACTGGCGGTAATCTATACACATTCTAAGGGAACCATCCTTCTTCCTCACAAATAAGACCGGAGCGCCCCAAGGAGAGACACTTGGTCGAATAAACCCTTTCTCTAAAAGATCTTTCAACTGCTCTTTTAACTTTTTCAACTCTGCTGGTGCCATCCTATATGGCGAAATAGAGATAGGATGGGTATCTGGAAGAACATCTATATCAAATTCTATCTCTCCCTCATGAGGGACTCCGGGTAGATCATCTGGAAAGACCTCTGGAAACTCTTTAACTATAGGAACTGACTGAATGAGAGGTATCTCAACACTAGAGTCATAAACTCAGACTAAGTGATAGACACACCCCTTAGAAACTAACTTTCTTGCCTTAAGGTACGAAATGAAATGACCCTTAGGCAATGTTGAACTGCTTTTCCACTCTAAGACTGGCTCATTTGGAAACTGGAACTTGACAAATTGAGTTCTACAATCAACTGAGGCACAACAGGCATAAAGCCAATCCATACCAAGAATGACATCAAAATCTAGCATGTCTAACTCAATTAAATCAGCCATGGTACTCTTGTGATTGACGAAAGTGGGACAATCACGATAGACTCTCTCTGCTAGAATAGACTCACCTTCAGGTGTAGAAACACTGAAGGCTTAAGAAGTTACTTAGGAAGAACATCAAAATTGAAGACTTGGATCATACCAGTGACAACATCTGGCGAATCCTCTTGCTCTCGGCGACTAGCGATAGCATAAAGATGATTTCCTTCTCCGCCTGCCCTTGAAGTAGCGCATCTAGATGCATCTCTATTTGGTGGAGCAACTGAAGAAGATTGGGCTCTATTGCCCCTATTACCATTACTCTGTCTGCTCTTAGGACACTCTCTCATAAAATGACCGTTCTGGCCACACTTGAAAACAACTAGTGGAGTCATCACGACATATCCCTGAGTGGCTTCTACTACACTTAGCACATGCAAGAGTCTTAGTACCTCCTTGTCTCTTACTACCTTGCGAATACGCAGGCCTAGTTCTGAAGTTCTGAGAATTCTGACTATTTTACTCACATTTGTTCCTTGGTTCAAGTGCACTAGCAGATGATGAAGCATGTCCTTTTTGCTTATGTTGGAAAGAAGACCGGTTCACATTACTCTTTTGCTGCCCGAATTCATTCCCTGCTGTCTTAGCCGTTTTATTCTCAAACTCTTCTCTATCCTTCAGCTGGTCCTTCTCAACTTGTTGCACATGGATCATCAGCCTTGCTATGCCCATGTCACCTATTAGAATGGCTGCCTTACTTTCCTAATCTGAAAGACGGGGTAACCCAACAACGAATAAACTCTTCCTGCTCCTCATGTCGGCAACCATCTTTTTGCTTCTCTTAGCTCACGAGGAAAGAAATGCCCCATGAAAGCACTCTCAAAACAGTCCAACTCACAATCGGTTACGTGCAAGCACGAGTTATAAAGAAACTTTTTAGAGATAAAACTCTAACGCACGAAATGAATATGAAAGAAGTGAGATAGTTCCTAAATGTTGTAGCCTCCTAATTATAGATGTAGTGCGCTTCACACCGATAACTAGGACTCTACAGACACGACTTCATAGACTCCCTAGGACTTTTGAACTCTGGCTCTGATACCTAATTTGTCACACTCCGAGCCTACACCACGAACGTGGCTGGCACTCGAGAATCATTGCTGGCCCCAAGCGAACCCTTAGCCTTGCTTACTTACTCAGCAGAAGACTATATGCATATTTATAATGATAAAAAACACTATACTCACTTGAATAATATCATAACTTATAATGTTTAAAAGTCAACATTCAACTTGGCCAAAATGGCAACCTCAAGTCTCAAAAACATACGCCAATAATAAAGTAGTGACAAATGAATATAACTAATTGATTTTCTGTCTATGAAGCCTCTAAACAACTAAGATGGATGTCGGGACAAGACCACGACATCCTAATGAACTAATAATAAAATTGAAAGCAATAAAAGGATTCCTTCGAAATGCAAGGAGGCTCACCAACAGACTCTGAACTAGTCACTGGATCAACGATGTGCTAGATGCCGATCCTAGTTACTTGTGTCTGCATCATAATAAGATGCAGTCCAACTGGCATCAGTACATTGAATGTACGAGTATGCGAGTTGGAATGCTAAACTCAACAAAGGCTTGCAAGGAATCTGAAGAACTTACCTGGCTTAACTCATTTCAATATAAAGTAGTTTAAAACAAGTGCAATATAAAGAAAAGTTATTTAAAACATGATGTCAACTCTGTGTGTATGCAAAGATACATATAACTCTGAAATGTATGCGAAATACAATAAACTGTGTATATAAGAATACAATTACTTATGTGAGAGTTTCTCTAACCGACAACCATCACGTAAGAGCTATTGTGATGATACATTGTTTTGCCTCACGCTGCCAGACCCGTCCTATACCTTGCCGAGGGTATAGAACCTAAACTACTAAGTGGATCCACTAGTCTATGCTAAAAAACACTAAAGGAATCATCTAAAAAGTATGATCCTTTTCTACCCATGATGGCTACATGGTTTATGGGGGTTGTGAGTTGTCTGAACTCTCCTCATATCGGTGCTCAATACTACTCCCAAAAATAATATAATATTAGCTCTTATGTTTAAAAATATACTTCTTCTGTGATTTGATATTAGTGAAAAAAAACTTAGCTCAAAGGCTATTTTGGAAATCAAAGTTTCCCCTTTTGCTTCATTTAGAAAGCGATTACTCTTTTCTGAAAACTAGCCGGAAGGCTCTTTGGAAATCGAGGTTTGCTTTCTTGTTGAAATGTGAAAATATTTTAAACCCTTTGGGAATACATAGTCCCCATATACTTTTGAAGAAATGAACTTCAAGCTTTACTCTTTACTCTTTTCTCAACTTGCACTTTAAGTCTTAAAACAAAGTTAAAACATTTGGAAAACTCTAAGAACTTCTCTTGACTTTGACCTTAACTACTCTTGACTTGACTCTTAACTGGTCCTTGAATTGAATTATGGATTCAAGGATTGTGATTTGTGATTGGAAAGATCTCATAATTTTTAGGAATGATTTTAGGTAGCTAAACATGAGAAAAGATCAAGAAATCACTTTTTGAGGGTGGGTCCGCGACACGGAGAAGCATTTAATTTTTGGTTTCGAAAATAACTTTTGAGGCAGAACGGTCCGTGACCGCTCCGCGACGTGAAACGACTTTTCCCAAAACTGAGGACTAGCTCCGCGACGTGGAGGCATTGCCAAATTTCAACCGACGAATTTTCTTCTTCGTTTTCCAGCTCTAAACCCTCTAAACTCCATGGGTTCTTTTCCCAAACACTTATAATCGATTATATGCTCAAAGTACATCAGATTCTACTCAAAATCAAACCTAAAATCATGGATTCGTATCAAACAACTCCTCAATGATTTCAACGAATCAAGAATTTAATAGAACTTCAACAAACCCATCAAGAACTCAATTTCTAAGCTTTCAAGAACTTAAATTCGCTGACATAAATCATGATTGGCGCGTGGGTGAACTAACCCAATGCTATGTGATCTCACATACTTTGTAGGGATCACCCCTGACGAAATCCACGAGCTAATCTCGACGAATCTTGAACGAATCTTGAACGTTCTTCTCCTTTCTCCTCTTTTCTCCTTTCTCCAAGCCTTAGCGTGAAATTCACTTTTCTAAAACTGACTAAAATCAGACTTTACCTCAATTAAACTCCTAAAAATGAATTAGAATAATTAGGTAAGGAAACGCCTAAATTACCCTTCCAAAATTCGGATTTGGACTTTTCTAATTCAAACAACCCAACTTCCAAAGGACATAACTCACTCGTACGAACTCGGAATCACGGAAACTCAGCGGCATTGGAAAGATCATTCCAAGATATTTCCTACCATATCTGGAAGTACTTCTAACTCATACTGAGCTAGAAGTTATGGCCATTTCAAGTTGGACAAAATTCAATTTTCCCTAAATTAAACAAATTTCCAGATTTTCATTATTTCCAAAAATGACTATATCCAGTTCTTAGCTTCTTCCTAGCCATTTCAAATTGCGAGATGTTACATATACTTGCATCTCCAGAAATTTAAGGATTTCATCAAGTGGTAACACATGCAATTTCCGACATCCAAATTCATATCATCAAGTTCAATCACGTCCGAAGACCAATCAAAGAGTTCATACAATAACATACTAATACATACTCTAATCTCTTTTACCTAAATTTCATATTTTATTCATCCAAACGTCGTATCTGCATGCTTAATCATGATTCTTCCATCAAATCTATATTATGTATATGTTTTTCTAAACATAGTCCACTACTCATAAACAATTGCCTACCTGGACACCAAGTTGCTACTGAAAAGCGCACAAATCTTCGTCCCTTTGTTCTGTTCTAGCGAGGTTGGAGAAGAGTTTTGCAAATACGAAGTTTGGAGATACGTTTCTGATGAGCCTTGTCTCTCTGTTATCATGGGTTTTCTCTTACAATAAACCCTAGAATATTTTTAGAAAGAGACAAGCCTTTTTGAACTTGGACTAGAAAGAAAACGGAGTAAAAATTATCGCGAAAAAGTAGCCCGGTTTCACTCAAAAAGATAAATAAATTTTTAAAGCAAATGTTGTATCGCGAATAATTTTAATAAGGACGAAACGGATTGCTACGATACGTATATACATATAACAATAATTCTGTTAGTCTATTTTAGGCTCTAATCTTTTCAACTCAAATTAATACCCCCTTACCCACTTTATCTTTCACACCAAACACAACTCTATTAAAAGTTTGGCCAAACACATACACAACTCCATAAACTTGTCCCCATTTTTTCATTTGGACACTTTATAGTGTATCTTAGCCTTATTTCATTTTAACCCTTAAATTCTATTTTTTATGTACCATTTTAACACGAAATACTTTTTTTGTGATTTATTTATTTTTGTTTATATTCTTAAAATCGAGTAATTTTGCCCTAATTTTATATTTCTAGATAGATATCCCAAATAAAAATATCAGTACCATCAGCGGCATAGCCACATATAGTAATGGGTGATCAGTCAAAAATCATTTATTGAAAAATTATATATATAGCTAAATTTTTAGCTTCGCTACTGGGTACTATATACCACCATTTAGCCTACAAATTTTTTCTTTGTTTTCCATTCAATATCTTATACTTACATTGAAGCTCGATTAATATGTATCCATTCAAAGGAAAGTGATAAACACTTGTCGTTTGATAGAGTGTATTAGCAAAATTAATGCATGCATTAGCTCTATGTATTAGTAATACTTTGTTTGGTGCACTTTTTCATGCTAGGTATTATTAATGCTTGCATTAGTTATACACTCTATGGGGTCGTTTGGTAGAGTGTATAAGAATAATGCTGAATATGATGTATTAGTAATGCATGCATTAGTAATGCAAGCATTAGTAATGCTTGCATTAGTTATGATTGCATTATTTCTTATACATTGTTTGGTTTGATGTATTGGAAATAGCAAGCCTTGTATAAAGACTATTAAAAAAAATTTGTTTACAAAAATACCCCCACATTATTATTATTATAATAAATATAATTATAATTATTCTTATAATAATAATAATAATAATAATTATTATTATAATAATAATAATTATTATCACCATGAAGAAAGGAAGTCTTGACATCCATCTGCTCAACCTCTAAATCTAGACTTGTGGCTAAGGCTAGAACCATACGAATAGAGGACATTTTCACAACAGAAGAGAAAATTTCATCAAAGTCAATTCCCTTTCTTTGACCAAAACCTTTGACAACTAACCTAGCCTTGTATCTAGGTGCAGATGTATGTTGCTCTTGCTTTAATCTGAAGATCCATTTATTTGTTAAAGCTTTCTTACCTTTCGATAACTCCACTAGCTCATATGTGTCATTCTCGTGAAGTGACTTCATCTTGTCTTACATGTCTTCTACCCACCTATCTCTATGAGTATCTAGCATGACTTCATCATAAACTTCAGGTTCTCCCATGTCAGTCAAAAGGATATACTCATTAGGAGAATAACATGTTGAGCTTCGCTTCTCTCTAGTGGATCTTCTGCAAGAGGTTTCTGGAGCATCCAAATTTGTCATCTCAGCATTAGTTGGTTGATGATCAACCACAACATCATCTTGGGTTCTACACCCTGATCATTATCTAGATCATTATCTTGGGTTCCTTCATGTGCAAAAGATGTATCAATAATAGGAACTGGATCAACATCAACTAAGCTCTCATCAATCTGAGAATCTGGTTTCTCAACCTTGTCAATATCTTCAATAGTTTGATCTTCAAAGAACACAGCATCACGACTTCTAATGAGCTTCTTATCAATTGGATCATAGAAGCGATATCCAAACTCATCTTGACCATAACCAATGAAGATGCACTGCTTAGTTTTAACATCCAATTTCGACCTCTCATCTTTTGGAACATGCACGCAAGCTTTACACCCAAACACTTTCAAGTGATCATATGAAACATCCTTAGCAAACCAAACTCTGTTTGGAACATCACCATCCAAAGCAATAGCAGGAGACAAATCGATAACATAAGCAACAGTGTTAAGTGCTTCAGCCCAAAATGAATTTAGAAGTTTACCCTCTGAAAGAACGCATCTAACTCTCTCAACTAATGTTCTGTTCATCCTTTCTGCCAGGCCATTTAATTGAGGAGTCTTTGGATGAGTCTTCTGATGACGAATCCCTTATGATTTGCAGTAGTTATCGAAGGGACCAATATACTCACCACCATTATCAGTGCGAATACATTTTAATTTCTTTCCTGTTTGTCTCTCAGAAAAGGCTTGAAACTCCCTAAACACATCAAGTACTAGATCTTTGGATTTTAAAGGATATACCCAAATCTTGCGAGAATGATCATCAATGAAAGTTGCAAAGTAAAGCGCACCACTTTTTGACTTCACTTTAAAAGAACCACACAAATCAGAGTGTACTAGCTCCAGTAGCTCAGAATTTCTTGAAGGAGGATGACTGTGAAAAGAAACTCTCAGTTCCTATGGAACCTATCACTAAAATACCCCTAGATGGTGGATAAGGCTAAGCGGAGCGAAAAGGGTTTTCCATGAAAACAATTTTCCCCACACGAAGTTTGTGAATAAGTGATTGTCTGATAATGAGCGAGAAATATCCGTCTTTCTGCTAAACATGATGGATTGAACTCAGAATTCATTAGATGTTTTTTATGAATGTCAACTAAGTATCGTAAGTAAATTGCTCCCGGTTGTTCAATCATTTGATAACCAGAGTCATTCTTTGATTAATGATCGCTATGAGTTAGACTCAATAGAATTTTTTTCTGTTTCCCAACTAGGCAATGAACACATCTTTTTACCTTTGCTTGTTTCACACCAGCAAGCAAATTCTTTTTAGCCAAACAGGTGATCCCCCTCTCGCTCATATGACTAAGCCTCTTGTACCACAGTTCTGATAAAGTCTCGCTTTCCACCAAATTTATAGAGTCTCCAAGAATCAATCCTTGTGTCACGTATAAATTTAAATGCTTTCTTCCTCGAGCTACAATCAATGAGCCTTTGGTGAGCTTCCATTTTCCATTGAACAAGTCATTATGATAGCCATCATCATCTAGTTGTCCTACAGAGATCAAATTTAAGGGAATGTCTGAAGCATGCTTGACATTCTGAAGGACTAACGTTGAACCAGTATTGGTTTTCAAACAAACAGTGCCAACACCAAACACCTTAACCTCACCAGCATTACCCATCTTTAACACCTCAGAGTTAACAGAAGTATAAGATGAAAAGAAGTCTTTTCTCGGTGTGACATATGATGTAGCTCCAGAATCTACTATCCAACTTGTATCTTGAGATACAAAATTGATGATGTCTTTATCACAAGCAAAAAGAAGGTCATCTCGAACAACAACAACAACATTGTTTCCATTATTTTCTTCCTTCTTCCCTTCTTTAAGATCTTGCTTCAATTGTTTGCAAAATCTTCTAATATGTTCTTTCTTTCCACAATGATGGCATATAATATTTGGATTCCTGAATCTTGACTTGCTTCTACTTTTACCTCTACTCTTCGGATCTCTTGTCTTATCTCTCCCTCGATCTTCTGTGTACAAATCATCTGAATGAGAGGATGTGCCTTGAGATTTTCTTCTAACTTCTTCATTCAACACACCACTTTTTGCATATTCCATAGTCACATTACCACCAGGAGCAGAATTGTTAAAGAGACACGAAGAGTTTCCCAAGAATCCGGTAGAGTATTAAGAAGCCAAAGTCCTTGTATTTCATCATCAAACTTAACACCCATTCCTGATAGCAGATCAAGAACACCTTGAAAATCATTTATGCGATCAAGAATAGGACTATCCTCCTTGTATTTAAAGGTCATCAATTTCTTTAGCAAGAACAACTTGTTATTGCCAGTTTTTGAAGCGTAAAACGTCTCCAACTTTTCCCACAATGTTCTAGCATGTGTCTCATTCACAATATGGTTGCGAACATTATCTTCAACCCATTGTCTTATATATCCACATACTTGTTGGTGCTCGAAATCCCAATTTTCATCGGTCACAGTCTCAGGTTTATGAGCAACAAAGACGAGAAGATGCATTTTCTTCATGAACAATAGATCTTTCATCTTGCTTTTTCATATGTTGTAGTTTCTTCCATTTAGACATACCATCTTGCTCATATTTCCCTCCATATAGAGAACCTCGCTTTGATACCACTTGTTGTGATGAAAAGATGAAAACGAAAATCTAAAATAAAGAACACCAAGTTTAACGTGGAAAAATCCTTCAAAACGAAGATAACCACCACGGGATCGACAAGATCTGAATTTCTTCACTATAACAATAAGAGAGTTACAATTATTCGTATAATGGCTACATAACAAGTGCCAAAAGAGAACAAACAATAGCTACACCAATAAAAGATAAATAGAAACAAACACCACCCAAATGCAGCTGCTTTTCGGGACCTAAAATAGGATCTTTCTGACTTCCGAATCCTATCTTAACTATTCAAATCAACCGCCAAAATGTCAGGAACACTCAGTCCAAATTTTAGCCCGATCCAACGGTTGGTTAATCAGGAAACACGATATGAAGGTTGGTGGTTGGAATAAAAGACTGCAGCAAAAGAACCTTTTTTCTTCTCTTTTCTCTCTTGTTGAAAGCTCTCTCAGAAAACCTCTCGTATGTCCTAAAGTATTTCAAAGACAATACTAATGAGCAATCTGAATTATTCTCTCAAGACCATCCTCTATTTATAGAGTTGTGCTTTTTCTTACAAAGCCAAAACCAACTCCAAATAGGATTACTATTCCAATTCTTTTCCTAATAGAATTGGAAACCAAATAAAGAGAATAATTTCAATCCTTTTTCAAGTAGGATTAGGCCATGGGCCTTTGGCTGGAACATGGGCAATAGCCCAACAAAAATGAGGTAAGACTTAAATGGGTTGAGAACTTGAGATTGAATCTTGAGCTCAACCCTTAAAATTATGGGCGGGTTACCTATAGTTGAGCTCATTTTTGACACCCCTAGTAATAACTAATGATGCCTTTTTTTTATGTTCTCTTTCATAGTATTTTTGCTATAGAAACTAAAAAATATCAAGACAAACAATTATAAAAAGTGACGTTTAATTGTAGTACCAATATTATAATTTTTAAGCAAAAAAATCTATACATGCAGGGATTTTTAAATAATAAAAGAGAAAATTACCTTTTATCTTTTCTTCAAATTTATCTTCATCTCAATTTTATTAAATATAGAACATAAAGATACATAATATATGGATAACTAAATATTACTAATTTCTCTATAAAAATCTCTATAATACTAATTTTTATTTTACAGTTTATGCATAACTATTTATCAGCCAAACAACTCCTTGGACTTTGGTGAATGGTGTGTTTTGAATTGATATTGTCATCGTTGAACACAATGTTTTGTCGTTATTTAAGATGGTCATTATGTTAATCTACTAGATCTTACTGCAAAATTTCTACCTTTTAAATATCATTATGTTCTCAACTAAATAAAATTCATTCTTCTTTTTTGTTATTTTATGTACTTAATTTAGGATGGAGTATTAAAGAACAAAGGTACATACTAGTTTATATCTCCTAAAGATGTTGGGTTAATTCTTCCTAGTGAACATGATGGTATTAGATTGGGAAAACATAGGTATGGCATATTCTTGATTTGTTCGAATGGCATATTATTTATGCTCTTGAAAATGTCAATGGTTCAGTTCAATCGATTATTTTATAAGAAAATATCTCATATTATTTTTTCAGTTATTCAATTTCATATATCAAAATTACAATTTTCGAAATAATATCAATATTGGTTTCAATTTTTTATTGATTCTGGTACACTTCAATTATTGCATTGTCATTAGTGTTCTCTCTTGTGTACCGCTCTTCATTTCGCTTTATTTGTTGTTACTGTTTTTATTTCTATAGTATCTTTTTCAAGTTGTTTTGAAATGCTTTACTTAAGTTGATGATCTATCGAAATTAACTTTTCTATCTCTACGAGATAAGAATAAGATATGTGTATATTGTATCCTCCACAAACTCCACTTGTGAGATTACACTGAATATGTTGGTTCAATTTGATTATTTTTTTATACTTTATAAAACTAATACCATGTAAGAGTCACAAGTAAAGGTTATAATATGTTACAATGTGTATGTTCAGACTCAACCCTCCGTGAGAGGCACCCACACTAAACCACTGTGGGAGAACCAACTATCTACTAACAAGCAATACAACCAACACTAAAAAGAAAATAATTTTCAAAACCTTCAAACAAGTTTCATAAATAAAAGTCATTATAACTAAACTTTCGTAGAAGTAACTCCCTAAAAGCTGAAAGTCGTGTACCAAAACATATATTCTTAGTTTAGAATACGAGGATGCAACCCAAAAACAAAAAGAGTCAAAGTTTGGAAAAGGGACCAAAGAAAACAGAGGAATCCATAGTAGCCCGAAAGAAGCAGCTCACCCTTGAATTTGAAAAATGCTAGAGTCACAACTGAGGTCACAAAAGAGCCACTGGAATATGTCATGTACTCAACAAAGAAATAGCAAGTGCAGTATCAATACACAAAATCCACAGTGAACTGGTAGGATCATCGGCCAACTCACTAGTTATACAAAATATGAACAAGTAACTACAACTTTGTAAAATAGATAACATATGTAACAAACATGATCAAGTGTTTCACAACAACCCAATCCAGTTCACTTACGACACTCACACACAAACAATCAATATAAAAGGTGTGGTACCCAAGCCACTCGTTAGTAATTTGTACTAATGTGATACCTGAGCCACCCGTTTGTAATTTGTACAGACGTGATATATACCCAAGCCAACCATATAGATATCTCGTATCAAGCATGGTATTCGAGCCAACTGAATATGTATCAAGAGTAGTACATGAGCCAACGAAGATATATCATGTACCATTCGTGGTACCCAATCCAACCGTTAGTATGTACCAGGAGTGGTACCCGAGCCAACCGTTAGTATGTGTCAGGCATGGTATCCAAGCCAACCAACAATCACACATCACAATCACAATGAATATAAACCACACTTTGTAACGACATGTTCTCGTCGTTATGGAAAAGCCAATGGGGAAAGAATTTGGGTCAGAAAACTTTTGAGTAGCGACTTGAAAATTTCTAGCCTAAGCCTGACTTGGACGAAATCTGAGTCAGGTGAGGTCTAGGGAAATCTGGTAATGAATGGGGATGTAATTATGACTTTGATCATATGAGTGGATAGCCAAGACGTTAAGGATCTTGTACGGCTTTACGGAATCGAATTCGGATGAGTAGAACTCCCGAAACTAATTTTGGCGTGAAAGGGTAGTTTTAGAATGTCAAGGGTTGAAGGTGTGTTGCGAAATGGGAGCTTGGAACTCAAATTCTGAGGTTCTATCTCCGTGCAAGCCATCAGAGCGGGATTAATCCCGCCAGGGCGGGGCTGCTGTGGCAGGATGGAGCCCACCGTGGCGGGCCAGTCACGACTTAAGTCGGGGAAAAACCTCAATTTTGTTATTTTCTACAAAACTTCATTCTTGAGAGCTAAGAGACGACCCAGTACAGTTTCTTGACAGAATCCCACGGTTTCTAGCGCTAAAGGTAAGATTATTACTCCCCTAATCCGTATTTTGATTCTTAGAACTTAGAATCTTGGGTAATTATCGTTGGAAGAACGTTTTCGCGAAGGTAATGGTGGAAAAAGCCCTAGTTGAGTATTAGGATCTTGGGTTTGGCCTTGGATTGATAGTTTGATTATTATCCGGGTAAATGAGGCCTTGTTTATTGATCCTTGCGTTAATTAAAGAACAAGCTGAAAGACTTCAAAAAGGGAAGGCTCAAGTATCTTAGGAGTAATCAGGCTTGGTTTCGAGGTAGGTGATGGTTCAATTTCATATTTGTGTGTTATATGCCGGTTAATTGCTTCATTGTATGCATGCATGTTTGTGAATAGGGAAATGTGAATCGAATCTAATGAAATGATTATGTGTGAACCATTACATGTCATGAAACTATTACTTGATTGTATGACTATGAGCATTGTTCATTATAGGTGTGATTGTGACTGTGGTTGTGCTGACTATATCGGGTGTCACGTTCTGACACATATATTAGATCGGGTGTCACGTTCGGACACACATAGTGGAACAGGTGTCAAGTTCCGACACATGTATATTGGATCGGGTGTCACGTTCCAACACACTAACAGTTTGGGTGTGGGTTCCATGAAAGGACTACTTGTGATTAATACACTTGTATCTACCTGTCATTGATACTGGGAAATGATATATTGCTTTTAAATGATAATTGAATTATGCATTCGGTATATATGTGTTTACTGTGTGGTAATTACTTGCTGGTATTTTGCTTACTGGAGTAGCCGTGTGATTCTACTAGTACAGTGTGGTTTGTGTACTGATACTACACTTGCTCGTTCTTTATAGAGTATAGGGCATCCTCAGGCGGCTACTAATAGACCTCAGTTAGGGGATCATTAACCGAGCCAAGATTTGAGGGTGAGCCAGTTCTTTAAGGCTGCCATGGATCCTCTATTTGTTTAGTCTATTCTTTTCGGGTTCAAACTACATAGTTAGACTTATTCGTATGTTTAGTTTCGAGGTTGTACCCCATTTTTCTTAGACTTGCTGATTAGTAGAGTTTTGGTACAATGACTTTCAGGTTCCTGGGGTTGAATTTCCGCAATAGTTATGTTTGGTTGTTCATCTAAACTTTTGGAGTTTATGGTAAATCCATTGTATTTCGTCATTTAAACTTGCTTATGTATCTTTAAATGCTTTAGTTTCTTTAAGTTACTTAGTTGGGTTGTAGTAGCGGTTCTCCCAGGGGAGGGTTAGTTTGGGTGCCAATCATGGCGGTCTTGGTCGTGACAAAGTTAATATTAGAGCCCTAGGTTCGTTGATTTCATTGTACCAAAACGAGTCACATAGAGTCTTGCAGAACGGTATGGAGACGTCTGTACTTTCTTCGAGAGGCTACAGTACTTTAGGAAATCTCTCTGTCTTCTTCTCCTTTCGTGCTATGACTTGATTCCAATTAGTATTTGGTGATCTGAATTGGTATCTAATCTCTTTCACTCTTCTGTCTGAGGAAGGGTAGCACCCGCCAAGGGTGAATCCCCAGTTGAGAATGTTCCCAGGGAAGAGGCCCCTCCTGCACTCTAAGAAAAGGTAGAAGAGAATGTGGAGATAAAAAACGAGGAGGATGTTGGACCAGAGGAGGATGTACATGATGAGACTACAAGTCTTCCTCCCTTAGACCCAGTGATAGCTTAGCAAAATCATGACTTTACTGAAGGGGTTGGTCGGCCCTAGAATCCTTCCCACAGTGTAAACGGCTTCAGCTCTAGTTAACCGCCCCATTGCTGCTACTTTTCCCAATGTGGATGGAGCATTAGGCATGGATGCCTTTTTCCGTCCCCTATTGGGTCCTGTGATGACTGGTAATGAGCATGAGATGTTGACTAAGTTCCTAGAACTGAAGCCGCCTATGTTCCATGGTTCTGAGAGTGAGGATGCCTATGAGTTCATTCTGGATTGCTATGAGAGGCTTCACAAGTTAGAGATTGTGCATCAACACGGGGTAGAGTTCGTGACCTTCCATTTTCAAGGTGAGGCTAAGCAGTGGTGGAGGGCCTATGTGGAATGTAGATCGCCAGTCTTGCCCCCACTCACTTGGACGTAGTTCCATGCTTTGTTCTTGGAGAAGTATGTGCCCCGGACTTTGAGGGATCGCAAGAAGGATGAATTCATGGCCTTGGAGCAGGGGTGCATGACTATAGATTCTTATGAGGCTAAGTTTCATGCATTGTCCAGATATGCTATAGAGGAGGCGAGGATTCATCTATTCATTAAGGGATTGAACCCCGAGTTACATGTATTATCTGTTCAGTTTGCCTTGGAATTTGATGCGGTTTGTGATATGTTTGATGCCCCCATCCATGATTCTACCCCAGTTGGAGAGTCTGTCATAGTCACCCATGTCTATTGTTCTTGTTCTGTCCTATTTATGGGTTTTTAGACTTGGGCTGATTTGGTTATTCTGGATATGACTGACTTTGATATAATCTTAGGCATGACTTGGTTGTCCTCATATTATGTTGTGCTTAATTGTAATGCTAAGTCCGTAACTCTAGAGATCCCGGTAGGGAAAGGTTAGAGTGGGAAGGGGTGTAAAAGCCTAAGCCAGCTAAGGTCATATCTTTCATTCGGGCTAGGAAACTGGTGGGGCAGGGGTGTATGGCATATTTCGCACATGTTCGAGATGTTGATGTTGAGTCTCCCTTTATTGAGTCTACTCCGATAGTGTCTAAGTTCAAGGAAGTGTTTCCTCGGATTTTCCTGGTATGCCTCCGGATAGGGATATAGATTTCTGCATTGACTTGGAGCCGGGCACTCGCCCCCATCTCCATTCCTCCTTATCACATGGCTCCGGCATAATTGAGAGAGCTTAAAGCTCAAATCCAGGATCTTCTTGATAAAGATTTCATCTGTCCTAGTGCTTCCCCGTAGGGTGCTTCAGTTTTGTTTGTTAAAAACAAGAATGGTAGTATGAGGATGTGCATAGACTATCGACAGTTGAATAGGGTCACCATTTGAAATAAGTATTTGTTGCCTCAGATAGATGATCTCTTTGACCAGTTGCAGGGTGCGTCAGTCTTTTCTAAAATTGATCTAAGGTTTGGTTACCATCAGTTGAAGATTAGGCCCGAGGATATACCAAAAATGGCATTCATGACCCGCTATAAGCATTATGAGTTCTTAGTGATGTCGTTTGGGTTGACCAATGCGCCTGTCGCCTTCATGAATTTGATTAATGGTGTGTTCAAACCATTCCTGGATTATTTTGTTATCATTTTTATTGATGACATTTTGGTTTATTCAAAAAGTAAGGAAGAGCATGCCGACCCTCTTCGCATTGTTTTAGGGGTCCTTGGGAAACAAAAGTTGTATGCCAAATTTTCCAAGTGTGAGTTCTAGTTGACTTCGGTTGCCTTTTTGGGGCATGTGGTTTCAAGAGAAGGGGTAATGGTAGATCCCCAAAAGATCGAGGCAGTCCAGAACTGGGTCCGGCCTAGCTGTGTGACTGAAGTTAGGAGTCTTGTAGGGCTTGCCAGCTACTATCGACGTTTTGAAAAAAAAATTGCTTCTATCGCCACGAATCTGACAAGGCTGACCAAAAAGGAGGTGCCTTTCGAGTGGACCGACAAGTGTGAGGAAAGCTTCCAAAAGTTCAAAATCATTCTGACCACAACACCTATTCTAGCACTGCTGGTGCAAAGTAAAGATTTCATTATTTATTGTGATTTTTCACATTCGGGTTTGGATGTTGTGTTAATGCAGTATAAGAATTTCATAGCTTATGCATCGCGGCAACTGAAAGTGTATGAGAGAAATTACCCGATGCATGACTTGGAGTTGGCAGCTGTAGTGTTTGCTCTTAAGATCTGGTGGCATTACCTTATGGTGTCAAGTGTGAGGTGTTTACTGACCATCGTAGTCTACAACATGAATTCACTCAGAAGGACCTGAATCTGAGACATCGAAGGTGGATGGAGTTACTCAAATTTATGATGTTACCATCCAGTATCATCCGGCTAAGGTTAACGTGGTGGCAGACGCATTAAGCCGGAAGTCGGTGACTATGGGTAGTCTAGCTTGCTTGGGTGTATCCAAACGAACTTTGGCCAAGGAGATTCAAACCTTGGAGTCTAAGTTCATGCAGTTGGGCATCTCAGAGAAAGGTGAGGTGTAAGCCAGCATTAGGTTTGGCCCATATTCATTGAGGAGATCAAGGCCAAGCAGTTTGAGGATGAGAGTTTGAATGAGCTCTGAAAGAAGACAGTGTCTGGCAAGGCACAAGATGTGAATCTTGACTCGGGTGGTGAGCTCAGTTTTAAGGGAAGGATTTCTGTTCCCCAAGTGGATGACTTGATTCAAAAGATGTTGACAGAATCTCATGGTTCGCGGTATTCCATTCATCCGGGTGTGACCAAGATGTATCGAGATTTGAAACGACTTTATTGGTGGCCTGACATGAAGAAAGGCATAGCTGAGTTTGTGGCTAAGTGCCAAAACTGTCAGCAAGTAAAGTATGAGCACCAAAGGCCTGCCGGTTTGCTTCAACGAATGCTAATTCTGGAATGGCAGTGGGAAATGATAGCTATATATTTCATGGTCGTTCTTCCCAAGACCTTGGGGAAGTTTGATTCCATTTGGGTAGTGGTTGACAGATTGACTAAGTCAGTCCACTTCATTCAAGTCAGAGTAGACTATAATGCTCAGCAGTTGGCTAAGGTTTATGTGAAGGAAATAGTGAGCCTGCATGGGGTGCCCATTTCTATCATCTCGGACCATGGTACGCAGTTCACATTCATGTTTTGGGGAAATTGCATGAGGAGTTGGGCACTCAACTCACTTTTAGCACAGCTTTCCATCCATATATGGGCAGGCAGTTAGAGAGGACTATTCAAGTGTTAGAGGACATGTTGAGGGCATGTGTGATTGACTTTGGAGGGCATTGAGACAAGTTCTTACCTTTGTGTGAGTTCTCCTATAATAACAATTACCACTCCAGCATTAACATGGCACCGTTCGAGGCACTTTATAGGAGGGGATGTAGATCACCCATAGGATGGTTTGAGGCTGGAGATGTGAAACCTTTGGGGGTTGATTTGGTGAAAGATGCGCAGGATAAGGTGATAAGCATCCAAGCTAAGCTTCTAGCATCCCAGAGTTGACAGAAAAAGAATGCAAACCGTAAAGTAAGGACATAACATTTCAGGCTGGTGAGCAAGTTCTTCTTAAGGTTTCATCCATGAAGGGAGTGATGAGATTCGGCAAGAAGGTCAAGCTTAGTCCTCGATACATCGGACTATTTGAGATTCTTGAATGTGTAGGGCCAGTGGTTTACAGGTTAGCTTTACCGCCTAGCCTATCTGGGATCCATCAAGTGTTTCATGTGTTCATGTTGAAAATGTATCATAGTGACGGAGATTACATCATCAAGTGAGACTCAGTTTTGTTAGACAAAAATCTTCAGTAAGAGGAAGAACCAATTGCAATTCTTGATCGCGATGTCCGGAAGCTGAGGACAAAGGAGATAAAGTCCGTGAAAGTTCAATGGAAGCATCGTTCGATTGAGGAATCTACTTGGGAAACCGAGAAGGACATGCAAGACATGTATCCACAGTTATTCAACAATTCAGGTACTACTCTACTCTTACCTTAGCTGGTTTTTCCTAGTTTATCACTCGGGGATGAGTGATGGGTAAATTGGTAACTATTATAACAACATGTTCTCGTCGTTATGGAAAAGCCAATGGGGAAAGAATTTGGGCCAGAAAACTTTGAGTAGCGACTTGGAAATTTCTAGCCTATGCCAGACATGGACGAAATATAAGTCAGGTGAGGTCTAGGAAAATCTGGTAATGAATGGGGGATGTAATTATGAATTTTATCACATGAGTGGATAACCAAGATGTTAAGGAGCCTGTACGGTTTTACAAAATTAAATTCAGGCGAGTAGAACTGCCAAAACTGATATTGGCGTGAAAAGGTAGTTTTAGAACGTCAAGGGTTGAAGGTGTGTTGCGAAATGGGAGCTTGGAACTCAAATGTCGAGGTTCTGTCTCCGTGCAAGATGTTGGAGGGGCATTAATCCCGCCAGGGCAGGATGGGGCACGATGTGGCAGGCCAGTCGCGACTTAAGTCGAGGAAAACCCCAATTTCATTATTTTCTGCAAAACTTAGTTCTTGAGAGGTAAGAGACGACCCAGGGAAGTTTCTTGATAGAGTCCCATGATTTCTAGCGCTAAAGGTAAGATTATTACTCCCCTAATCCGTATTTCGATTCTTAGAACTTAGAATCTTGGGTAATTATCGTTGGGGGAGGGTTTTAGCCTGAAGTTAATGGTGTGAAAAGTCCTAGTTGAGTATTAGGATCTTGGTTTTGGCCTTGGATCGATAGTTTGATTATTATCCGGGTAAATTAGGCCTTGTTTATTGATCCTTGCATTAATTACTTATTTTAGACCAGGAACAAGCTGAAAAGACTCCGTACAGGGAAGGCTCAAGTATCTTTGGAGTAATCAAACTTGGTTTCGAGGTAGGTGATGGTTTGATATCCTGTTTGTGTGTAATATGCTGGTTAATTGCTTCATTGTATGCATACATGTATGTGAATAGGGAAATGTGAATTGAATCTAATGAAATGATTATGTATGAACCATTGCATGTCATGAACCTATTACTTGATTGTATAACTATGAGCACTGTTCATTATGGGTGTGATTCTGACTGTGGTTGTGCTGGATGGATCGGGTGTCACGTTCCGACACATATATTGGATCGGGTGTCACGTTTGGACACACATATTGGACCGGGTGTCACGTTTCGACACATGTATATTGGATCGGGTGTCACGTTCCGACACACTAATAGTTTGGGTGTGGGTTACATGAGAGGACCACTTGTAATTAATACATTCGTATCTACCTATCATTGATATTGGGAAATGGTATGTTGCTTTTAAATGATAAGTGAATTATGTATTCGGTATATGTGTGTTTACTGTGTGGTAATTACTTGCTTGTATTTCGCTTACTGGAGTAGCCGCGTGATCCTACCAGTACACTGTGGTTTGTGTACTGATACTGCACTTGCTCGTTCTTTGTTGAGTACAGGGGATCTTCAGGCCACTACTTATAGACCTCAACTAGGGGATCATTGACCGAGACCAGATTTTAGGGTGAGCCAGTTCTTTCAGGCTGCCATGGATCCTCTATTTGTTTAGTCAAATTTTTTCGGACTCAGACTACATCTATAGACTTATTTGTATGTTTAGTTTCGGAGTTGTACCCATTTTTTCTTAGACTTGTTGATTAGTAGAGTTTTGGTACAATGACTTTCAGGTTCTAGGGGTTGAATTTTCGCAATACTTATGTTTGGTTGTTTATTTAAACTTTCGTAGTTTACGGGAACTCCATAGTAATTCGTCATTTAACCTGCTTCTGTATCTTTAAATGATTTAGTTTCTCTAAGTTGCTTAGTTGGGTTGTAGTAGTGGTTCTCCCACCAGAGGGTTAGTGTGGGTATCAATCACGGCGGTCTGGGTCGTGACACACTTGCACAACCAAGTAAACACATTTATTGCATGCGATTGAGAACAATATAACATTTCAGTTTGTACTTCTTCTATTTCTCTAGCCATACATTAAACAGGTAATACTAACAAAGCAGTTAGCAAGGACATATAACATAAATAGGAATAAAAAAATTATCACCTACTTTAAATCAAGTCATGAATGTTCTATTAAACCTGAGATTTTCCCTTGTTATGATGCCTAGCTTGTTCTTGGTCTAGAACAATCAATATAACCACATGAACAACCCCAAATGGCCTTAAAACACCCGGATTGTATCTTAATCCCAATCTCAGAGCCAATTTCATGATAATTCTACCCAAGTCAAGGTTTTTACGCCATTAAACCAACCCTAACCCTCCCCAAAAGTAATGACCATAGTTTATAAGACCTAAGAATCGAATTATCAAGCTAGATGAGTGATTACTTACCTTTACCGATGATAACAATAGAAAATGGGTGAAATTTGGCCAAGGTCGTCTCTGCTCTTCTCCAAAACATAATTGTCAAATAATGAGCGATTTTGGAAGATTTTCTGCATTAACTGCAACTAACCCCACCATAGCGGCCTAATCCCACTATAGCGGTGACGCTGTAGCGAGATCTCCCACTATAGTAGGACTTAATTCCATTGCTATAGAGGTGTATTTCCCGCTATGGTAGCATTCACGGGGATAGAGGCTTGGAAATCCTCAAAAATTAGCCTATTTCGCAACACACCTTCAAACCTTAACGTTCTAAACTAACCCCTTCATGTCAAGTTCGATTTGAGAGTTCTATTCACTTGAATTCTCTTTTGAAAAGTCCTATGGACTCCTTCACGTCTTTGAAACAAGAAATTTAGACTTTACCTAGAAGTCTACCCCAATCCTTTCCCCGAATTTCCATAGATCTTACCTCACTCGGATTTTGTCCAAGCCTAGCCTAGCCTAGCCTAAAATTTTTAACTCACTACTCCAAAAATTGTCTCAATCAATAATAGTTTGCCTATAATGGTGAGGGACGTTGTTACAATGTACTTTCATATATTGGACTTTAACAAAAGTTTTGAATACATTTTTACTATTTAAAAGGTGAGTGAATCAAGTGAACATAAAAAACGGTCGAAAGATAAATACATTCCACTCTTTATAAGGTTTTTGAGTTTTGACCTTCTAGGTATACTACTTTATAAATTTTTAGTTTGATATTATATCCAGTTTATTTTATGCAATTGACTTTTTTTCTGTTTATTTCAGAGAGAGAATGATTATTACTTCTATATTAGAGATTTTTTACTTTTAAATTTTTTATTTTACCTTTGATGCCCTGTTATAATCATAAAAATACTCTTACATATTTAAGATCACAAATTACAAGTATATTTTCAAAACGTTCAAGATATGTTTCTCTTCCGATCAAATATTATGACATAAAATGAAAAGAAAATGAAGGGAGTACTTCAAGACTTCAGACAAATCATACACTAATACTATTATTTTAAACAATTTATAAATTTGATAACATGGTAAATATTTTATGCAGTGGCTGTCATGCATTGAAAATCAAAGTGCTTGGACAAATTAAATTATGATATAATTATATATGAATGTGCATCGACACTCATTTCATTTTGTCCTAGCTTGGATATAATTTTTAGGGAAAACAACTTGATGACCTCTTTTGTAGATTCAAGTCAATGGCTGAGAGAAACAAGGTGAATTAAATTGTTGATGTTTTCATGTCGATTATATCAGATAAGGATAAGATAAAGGATATAAAAGATTTGGGCCGATTGATACAAAATGATTTTGGATCAAATGGATTTGGCCTCATTGGTGTACGAGTGTGGCCTCATTGATGACACAACACAACATCCTTACTTTTTTATTTTTTTATTTTGTTAGTCTTCATTCAATTAGGAATAGACAGTTGTATAGTTAGTTACAAAAAAATGTTTTTCATTCTTTTATAAATATGACCATTGTATAGTGAAGAATTTATTAGGAAATTTTATACATCATAAGTCTCAATTTTCTCATGGTATCAGAGCACTACTGATCCTTTCTTCTGCTTTTCAACTCTTAAGTCTTCATTTCTTTTCTTTAGCTTTCTGAAAGATGATTGATTCTTAGAATGTTCAGAATCAACCTCCAACTCTAATCACTGAAAGTTCTGAAGGATATGTTGTTAACAATACAATACATGTTTCACATGCTTTCTATATTCACCCTTCGGACGTTCCAGGAATGAACCTTGTTTCTACTAATTTTGACAGTAGAAACTATGGTGGTTAGAGAAGGGCTGTTATTATTGCTTTCTCAGCAAAGAACAAACTATGATTCATTGTTGGATCTCTAGATGTTCCAGCTGATACAGACCTAAAAATGAAAAAAGGCTTGGATAAGATGCAATATATGGTCTTATCTTGGTTACTAAATTCTCTTTCAAAAGAAATTACTGAATCAGTTTTATGCTCTCAAAGTGCAAGAGTTTTGTGGTCAAATCTACATGATAGATTTAGGCAGGCAAATAGTGCTAAATTATTTCAACTTCAAAAGGGTCTTAATGTTGTTGTTCAGGGAAATTTCAATATTTCTGCCTATTTTACTAACATGAAAAGTTTGTGGGATGAACTAGATGCTTTAAGCACTTTCTCTGCTTGTTCTTCTAATTGTACATGTGGTGCAAAGGAAAGAATTTAAGGTTCATCAAGTTGAAAGGTTGCTTCAGTTTTTAATGGGTTTGAATGACACTTTCTTAGGTGTTAGAAGCAACATCTTGTTATCTGCACCTCTTCCCACTATTGGACAAGTATACTCTCTTATAATTCAGGATGAAAAACAAAGAAAGATCCATGCTGCTCATGCTTATCCAGGAGATTCAACATCCTTTCTAGTCAGTAATTGAGGAGAAAGGAGAAATAATAAATTTAAGTTTAATCAAGGAAACTATGCTAAAAAATCTTCATTGGTGTGTAATTACTGTAAGAAAATAAGGCATACCATTGACCAATGTTACAAGATCCATGGTTTTCCTGCTGACTTCAAGTTTACTAAATCTAAGAAGTACCAAAAGGGACCTATTGCTGGAAATGTTTTCAATACAGGGGAAGCTTCACAACAAGGAAGTTCAAATGTTGCAGGTGTGAAGAGTCTCTCTTCAAAGAATGTTGCTCAACTATTGGGACTACTGCAAAAGATGAATCAAAGGATCAAGGAGATTCATCTATCAATATGATATCTTCTGGTATGGCCAAGATTAAATCTCATGTTTATTTACTTAAAATTGATAAATATTCTTAGATACTAGATAGTGGAGTTTCAGAGCATATTACTTATGATAAAATCTCCTTCATTAGCATTGCACCTCTTACTAAACCTATAATAGTCACTCTCCAAATTCTTACAAAGTCGGAGCAACTCATTTTGATTATGTGAAAAAGAATTCACATCTTATTTTAAAAAATGTGCTCTATATTCCCTCTTTTAAGTTCAATCTGATATTCATTCATAAGTTATGCAAACAGTTTCAGAAGTCCATTCCTTTTACCCCTAACTCTTGTTTGCTTTTGCAGGGCCCTTCAGTGTGATTCGTAAAGAACAATGTCTCTAATTCTCAAGACCAGTGAGCCAGCAGTCTCTACAAACAGTCCTATCAGTTCCAAGCTTCATAGTTTTTCTTTTCCTACTTTTTTTAGGAGATGTATTTACTTCTTGTTCTAGTTGTTTTGATTCCAATGTAAAAGAACAGCTATGGCACTACAGAGTAGGCCATATGCCAATGAGTAATATGAAGAAAGTCTTTCCTAATTCTACATCTTGTTCCAAATTTTCTTCTCCTTGTATCATTTGTCCTATGGCTAGACAATCAATATATCTTCTAATTCTGCTTTTGAATTAATTCATGTTGACACTTGGGGACCCTATAAACACACTAGTTATAATGGTTTTAGATATTTTCTTACCATTGTTGATGATTTTAGTAGGGCAACATGGACATATCTTCTTAGCACTAAGTCTAATTCCTTGACTATCCTTCAATCTTTCATTCGGATGGTACACCGACAATTCAATACAAAAGTCAAAATAATTAGAGTTGATAATGCTTTTGAGTTGGGAAGTGGGATATTGCGATCTGATTTTTTATTTCCAAAAGAATCATCCATCAAACTACTTGTGTCCACACTCCTCAACAAAATGGTATTGTAGAAAGAAAACACAAGCATTTGTTGGAAACCTCAAGGGCTCTCTTATATCAATTTCATCTTCCTATTAGCTATTGGGGTGAATGTTTATTAACAACAACTTATCTTACAAGCAGATTCCCTTCTAGTGTTTTAAACTCTAAAACACCTTTTGAAATCTTGTTTAACATTAAACCCATCTATTCTCACTTAAAATATTTTGGTTGTCTTTGTTTTGTGTTTACCTTATCTACTCATAGAACTAAATTTAATCTTGAAGCTTGTACTTGTGTTTTTATTAAATATCCTTATGGAAAAAAGGGTTACTAAGTTGTGAATCTCCAAACTAAGAAAATATTTGTCTCCAGGGATGTAATTTTTCATGAAGAGTTTTTAATTTTGCTAAGCATGTATCATCTGACATATATTCCCTTCTTCCAATCATTTACTTAATTGTTATGATCCTTCTTCTGTTACTCTTTATTCCGATCTTACTGATGATGATGTTGTAGTTCTGATCCTAGTTGTGATCTTCTTATCGAGGCTGTGTCTTCTAATTCTCTTGCGTCTAAGTCTTAGAGTCCCTCTTCAGATGATACTTCCATTATTCCTCCTATGAACTCTGCACCCTCACCAATTGTTGAGACTCTTCTAAGAAAATCCAGTAGGACTCACAAGAAACCTGCTTATTTAGAATCATATGTCTGCAATGTTATTCATTTTACAGATGTTTCTTCTAGTTGTTTCTTGAGTCCTGAGTCTTTTTATTTTAGTGCTTTATCTTCCACCAATCAAGCAATGCTAAACTCCATTTCTGGTATACAAGAATCTATCAATTATATGCAGGCTGCTCATCATCCAGGTTGGCAAGAAGCAATGGACAAAGAGCTTTCAGCTTTAGAACTTAACAAAACTTGGGAGATTGTTGTATTACCTGATGGTAAGACAGAACTACCTTCTAAATGAGTTTATAAAGTAAAGCAGCATGTTGATGGCAGTATAGAAAGACTAAAGGCTAGATTGGTGATCAGAGGAGATGTTCAAAGAGAATGTGTTGATTATAATAAAACTTGTTCACTTGTGATCAAGATGACCACCATCAGGTGTCTATTAGCTACAGTTGTGAAGCATAATTAGGGTATTTTTCAGATGTCAACAACGCATTTTTTCATGGTGACTTAAATGAAGAGGTGTATATGAAGTTTCCTCCTGGTGTTTCCCCTCCTACTTCGAACCATGTATGTTTGCTCAAAAAATCCATTTATGGACTTAAACAAGCATCCAGATAATGGTATGCTAAGTTAACTGTTGCCCTCAATTTTAAAGGATTTAGTCAGTCTTTGAATGGTTGTTCTCTTTTCTTTAAAAAATCAAGTTCATCTATCTCCATTGTTGTTGTATATGTGAATGACATTCTCTTGACAGGAAATAATGAGGGAGAATTACAGAGTTTGAAGAATTTTTTAGACACAGAGTTCAAGATTAAGGACCTGGGTATTTTACATTTTTTCCTTGGAATGGAGGTTGTTAGAGAACCTCAAGGCTTGATTATTACTCAAAGGAAATTCACTTTGGATCTTTTAAGAGAATTTGATTCTCTACGTCTTCATCATGTCTCTTGTCTTTTGGATCCAACCATCAAGTTATTAGCTAATCATGGAAAGCCTATCACAGATCCAACTTTTTATCATCATTTATTGAGGAAATTGAATTACCTGACTCACACAAGGCCTGATCTTTCCTTCACGGTGCAACATCTCAATCAATACATGCAGGACCCTCGTGAACCACATTTAACTACTGATTTGCGAGTATTGCGTTATTTGCTGAATAATTCAAGTCTTGACCATTTTTCTCTTCCTCTTCCTCTTTCAACTTAACAACCTTCTGCGATTCCGACAGGGGTACCTGTCCAGATTCACGCAGATCTGTTAGTGGCTACTATATTTCTCTTTTTGATGGTTTGGAATATTATTCTCTATACTATATTTTTAAATTTTGGATACGTGTATCATTACTCGTCAGATATATGTATCTGTCTGTTTTAAAAGTCGAGATACATGATTTATTAGTTTTAATAAGGAGCGTAACTTATTTCCTTAATTAAAGGAGGAATTGATGAATAATTAATAATTCAAATGGATTTACATCATCCTTTCAGTATCAACTCTAATAAAGTTTCCTAAAATAACGAAATCATAAACCATAATAATTCTCTAATTGTAAACTTTATCTTCTTTGTAGTATCTTTTTAAGATTAATGATCTTAGATTTACGATTAATGATTTTGATGACATGTACCTTAATGTTATTATCATGTATCTAAGAAACATATATAATGTATATCTTCTTAATAGTAATGAAATTAGATGTAAGAGTAATGACATTTTTATCATGTATATTAGTTTTATGGCGTGTATCTCATAGAATAAGATATATATCGATATTGTTGCACTTGATGTGTAGCTGAGTGTATTGGTGTATCTATTCTATTAAGTAAATCTTGACATAAGTCTTCCATTCTGATTAGTTCTGTAACATATCCCAATTTGAAATAGCTAGGAAAAAGCTAAGAGCTGGAAATAGTCATTTTTGGAAATAATGAAAATCTGGAAATTTGTTCAAGGTAGGAAAAGTTAAGTTTTGGCCAACTTCAAACGGCCATAACTTCTAGCTTAGGATGAGTTAGAGGTACTTCCAGATATGATAGGAAATATCTTGGAATGATCTTTCCAACGCCGCTGAGTTTGCGCGATTCCGAGTTCGTATGAGTAAGTTATGCCCTTTGGAAGTTGGGTTGTTGGAATTAGGAAAGTCCAAATCCGAATTTTGGATTGGGTAATTGTGTTTTCCCTACCTAATTATTCTAATTCGTTTTTAGGAGTTTTAATTGGGGTAAATTATGATTTTATTTAGTTTTAGAAAAGGGAATTTCATGCTAGGGATTGGAGAAAGGAGAAAAGAGGAGAAAGGAGAAGACCGTTCAAGATTCGTCAAAATTAGCTTGTGGATTTCATCAGGGGTGATCCCTACAAGGTATGTGAGATCACATAGCATTGGGTTAGTTCACCCACACGCCAATCATGATTTATTTCAGCGAATTTAAGTTCTTGAAAGCTTAGAAATTGAGTTCTTGATGGGTTTGTTGAAGTTCTATTAAATTCTTGATTCGTTGAAATCGTTGAGGAGTTGTTTGATCCAAATCCATGATTTTAGGTTTGATTTTGAGTAGAATCTGATGTACTTTGAGCATATAATCGATTCTAAGTGTTTGGGGAAAGAACCCATGGAGTTTAGAGGGTTTAGAGCTGGAAAACGAAGAAGAAATTTCGTCGGTCAAAATTTGGCAGTGCCTCCGCGTCGCGGAGCTAGTCCCCAGTTTTGGGAAAAGTTGTTTCACGTCGCGGAGCGATCACAGACTGTTCTACCTCAAAAGTTATTTTTGAAACCAAAAATTAAATGCATCTCCACATCGCGGACCCACCCTCAAAAAGTAATTTCTTGATCTTTTCTCATGTTTAACTATCTAAATTCGTTCCTAAACATCATGAGATATTTTCTATTAAAAATCACGATCCTTGAATCCATAAATTCAATTCAAGGAAAGTTAAGAGTCAAGTCAAGAGTCAAGTTAAGAGAAGTTCATAAAGTTTTCCAAAATTCTTTTGCAAACGTTTTAACTTTGTTTTAAGACTTAAGTTTTCAGTTCTAAGAAAGAGTAAAGTTGAAGTTCATTTCTTCAAAAGTATATGGGGGCTATGTATTCCCAAAGGGTTTAAAATGTTTTCGCATTTAAGCAAGAAAGGAAACCTCAATTTCCAAAGAGCCTTCGGGCGAGTTTTCAGAAAAGAGTAATCATTTTCTTAATGCTTAAAGTCTTCTGCTGAGTAAGTAAGTCAGGCCAAGGGTTCGCTTGGGGCCATCAATAGTTCTCGAGTGCCGGCCATGTCTAGGGTGTAGGCTCGGGGCCTGACAATTTCGTTCCAATACTTAGATTTATTCTTGACTTGAATGTTAGCGGATGTAGAGTCAGACCATGTAATGACAAATTCATGAAAGAAAATAAATAAATAAAAGGTGTTTGATTTGGTATATTATTATTAATGTATTGTATCTTTAACAAGAATCATCCGATTTTGTGAATGGCCAGCCATTAATGTAGTTTGTGAGACAACAAAATCAAACAATGTAAAACCTATTTTGTAAAAAAAATAAAAATTGAACTTTATAACTTTAACAAATCATCCAATTTTGTGAATGGTTAGTCATTAAAGTAGTTTGTGAAACAACAAATCAAACAATGTAAAACCTATTTTGTAAAAAAAATTAAAATTGAACTTTATAACTTTAACAAAAATCATCCGATGTTGTGAATGGTCAGCCATAAAAGTAGTTTGAGAAACAACAACATCAAACAATGTAAAACCTATTTTGTAAAAAAATTTAAAATTGAACTTTATTACTTTAACAAAAATCATCCTATTTTGTGAATGGTCAGTCATTAAAGTAGTTTGTTAAACAACAAAATCAAACAATGTAAAACCTATTTTGTAAAAAAATTTAAAATTGAACTTTATAACTTTTAAAAAAAATCATCTGATTTTGTGAATGGTCAGCCATAAAAGTAGTTTGAGAAACAACAACATCAAACAATGTAAAATCTGATTTGTCAAACTTTTTAAAATTGATCTTTATAACAATATGAACTCTATCTCGGATACATGAAAGGGATGAAAATCAAGACACATGAGAATAACGAAACAATCGTAACAAATCTCTATGTATAAAGTTGATTGTCAAGATTCAGATTTCGAATTTGGATATGCAAACATGTATTGAGAGGATGAAGGAAGAGGGAAAGATGGTGGAGGTGAGTGAAGGACATGGGGGGTGGGGGTGAAAGATTCAGTCGAGTAATGGGATTGGGAGAAAGAAACCCTGGTGTGATAGAAATAATTAGAATTGTTAATGGATCATTAATTAAGGAGTTTAAATTTTAAGATAATTATTCAATACTATATTTAAGGAATTTGTGTATATGATTAAATCTTTTAAAATATATGGTACATATATTAAAAATGGTAATATGTGTAATTGTTTTAAACTAAAGGTAAAGTAAGTATATATGGTAGTAATGTATGTCAAGTTAGGTAGTTTTTCTTATTTAAATTGTACTCCCTCTGTCCTTGATTATTTGTCCACTTTTGAATTGACACACCTATTAAGAAAACAATGATTGACATAATGAGTTTTCCATTTTACCCCTATTAATTATTAAGTGGATGCATTAAAAATTTAAGATTTTCAAGAAGTTCTACCTTTTTCATTAATTAATTGAGGGTATTATATGTAAAAAAAAAAAAAAAAAAAAACTTGATTTGTCAAAATGAACAAGTTAAAAGGGACAAACAAAAAAGGAAAATTAGACAAGTATTTAGAGACAAAGGGAGTATAAACTTAATTTTTAAGGTATATAGTATTGAATCTCAAGTACTTTCAAAATCGTAATTTTCGGCTTATATTTGTTGTAATTTTAATTAAAAAAATTATATAAATTTATATCCCGCATTAAAAGTATATTGTTCAAATAATTGTGATATTGCATGCATGTTGCATATGCCTTTGAGTAAGAGTAATCTCATTCGAGGATGAATATTCCCAAGGGGGATGTAACGACCCGAGAGCACCCCCTAGTCGTTACAAACTTGGTATCAGAGCATAAGGTTATGAAAATGGTCTTAGGATTCAACGTCTCATGAGCCACGTCTAGTAGAGTCTTGTTCATCGGTGTGAGTCGCGACACATCTATGAGAGAGAGGCTATAGGACGATAGAAGTTTCACTCTCTTCATTACTCTTGTGTCGTGCCGTAGAGCTTAACTCCATATGATCTCTCTATCTTATTTTCCCTTGTCCGGTGGTCTTCTAGATGTGATTACTTGGAAGGGGTGATGTTGCAAGGATCGAGGGGAGAAAAGGTGAGTTTTAATGCTTTTTATGATGTGGTGACTATATGAGCATATATGAAGGTAGATTTAGAAATCGTATTGTGATGCCATTCATGGCTATGTGTGACCTATGAGGTTGGAAGCATTGCATTGAAAATTGTTGTATGGTGGTGTAGAGTTGAGGAGTTTTGAAGGAATGTGGTAACTAGTGTGAGTTGAAAGTTGCCCTTTTTATAAGTGATGTTTCATGGTTGTCCTTGTATGAATCAGAGTTCTTGTGTAGGCTTTCCCTAAGAGCGAAAAAAAGGGGCTTTGTTCCTTGAGTTGGGATAGTATTTTGCTCTAAGGTTAACTTGGAGAGTTGCATGTACCCCTTAGTTCATGGGAAGGACAAGAGAATAGATGTTGACCAACTCTAAAGAGGATAGTTGTCTTGTAAGGGTGATCTTAAGTATGGTTATTCAAAGAGGGTGTCTACATAATACCTAGGCATGGTTGAGCGGAAAGTTACACCAAGTGTGATAAAGGGTTGATTAAGCTCACCCCAAGTGGGGGATAATGTGCCTAGATGGTAAGGTTTTGAGTGCCCTTAACATTTC
>JAJOOO010013090.1:0-15287 GCA_029582685.1 Solanum piurae
AATAAAACATAGTACTAGTATTATTTTTATTGTTAGATTGGTAGGCTGCCTAGAATTTTGAAATGCCCTATTATCCTATGTATGACAATAAAGAAGAAAAAAATATTTTTAAATATGGTTAGTGCTTCAATCTAGCTAAGTGCATTAGCACCATAAGAATTTATTCTCTAGAATGATTATGATAAGTTTTTTTATATGTCTAGTATGATTAGTACTATAAAATTGCCTAGAAAATCATTAGTCCTAATTAGTTTCTAGGAAGAATACTTCTAGATTTCTCTAAATTTGACACATTTTATTCGATGCATATCTAAATTCTGCCTTATTATCAAAATTTGATATTTTTCTAGCATCAATTTTTCTAAACGTTAATACGTCAAAAAACATGAATACATAACTTTCTTGAAAAATACCAAAAGATAATATGCTATAAGCCTATAACATGTTAAGCTATACAAAAAAAACATAAATTCTACACCATCAATTTATATAATTTAAATTCAAATAATATTTATTATAATGTTGAGCAATACCATGCTGAAAAAGGTATATATTTATATATTCAAATAAAAAAAAATTATTGTCAAATATGCGCACCATGTTTTCCTCCGTGAATGTAGGCCCAATAATTATTAATACTATTACTATTTATTTTTATAAAAAATAATAATTGGCAAAATAGATACAAAAAGAGATCTAAAAATTTAATACCCCACAAAACACACACTCCTATTAAGGATTTATATGTGATTTTTTTCATATATAAATATATATGATCGGATCAGTAAAATTAAAACAGATAAAAAAAAGTTAACTTGTATTTTTATTTACGTTGAAATTTGAATTTAAGATCATGTGAATTCTCAATGATAGCTAGACCACGTCCTTGGATACTTATTTATATGTGATTTTGGAATTTTGTGGATTTATTCTATTCAATGTGTCAATTTTTTCAAAGATATTGACTTTTATTTTCTGTGTAGGTATGTATCACAATTCACAAGCATCTTTCACAGTTTCCATTAATAATAATTGAATTAGTGCTATCACTTCACATTTTATTATGTTGGAAGAGCCTCTTTTTCAGGCATTTATGTCTCCTTCCTACACTCCTCTTTTATTGGTCCAACATGCCCTTTATATATATATATATATTGCTAAGAACTTTAAAGATCGAATTCAGAAACTTTAAAGATCGAATTCATCACAATTCAAATCATGGAAGTTATTTTTGGTTACTTATATTATTTTTTAAGTTATTAATTCGGTTTATTATGAATCGTTACATATTTATAGGCTATAGCTTAACACTTTTATGTATCAGCATATATAAATTTAATCATTTTAAAAATAAATAGATAAATAATGATGATGTTCGAGTCAAGTTGTTAAACTAAGAGGAAATGAACCATTTTGAAAAATAACCTTTTTGATTATATATAAACGGTTGAATTTTCTTGAAGAGTGGGGTTGGGGTTGGGGGGGGGGGATCTAGTGAAGTGTAAAGCGTTCAAAAATTACTCTGGTCACAAGTATAAAATCTATACATGAAACTCTATTATCTTTTCGAATCCCTTATATAAATTTCTGACTCACCTCGAGAGCCAACTCTATTATTAGAAACCTCCTACAGGGACCCTTGTACTAAGTCACCCCTTTATTAAAACACAACAACAAAACCTGAATATTCAATAACTTGCTATATATATACCACATAGTCACCTAATATAAATAGTTCCATTATTAGTAGAAGAAGAAAAAGAAAAAGGCAAAGAGAGTTGAAAAAGACTTTTAGCAAAAATGGGAAGTCTTCAAACAAAAAATCATAAAAACAATCCAAATGCCAAAATTATTGAAGAGTTGAAGTATAAAGTAAGGTTACTTCAAAAAGAGGTAAGTGAAATAATGTGTATAAGGGAAAATGAGAGTGAAATTTACAATCAAGAAATGGTTGTTTTTGCATTGAAAGAAGAAGAATGGAAGCAAGAAAAGAATAAACTTAAAGAAGAATTAAATGATTTGAAGAAGAAATTGGAAGATTATAAAGAAGATGAAGAGAAAGTGGAAAATCAAGAAATGGTAAGTGAAAAATGTGATAATAAAGAGTTTCATATGTTGGTGAGAAATTCATTGTTGGAGCAAATTAGAGAAGAGGAAGTTAGAAGAGATGAAGCTATTGAGAAATGGAAAAATCTCTATTTTGTTATTAAACATGAGCTTGATGAACTTATTCAAAGGACAAATCAAGGTAAATTTTTTTTAAAAATAATTTTCTTATTTTATTTTCATATGTTAATGGTTCCCTTTGGTTTTTGCCCTTTTCATATGGCAATGAATGATTTGAAATTCGAGTTATTTCACTAAATAACACTTGCTCGGAGGTTGCTCCTAGAAATATGGTCGTTCATGTCCTCTCATGTTAATCCCTCGAGCCTCTTATTCGTCCTTTTTTGTTAGTATCATTTTTGCCTTTTCATCCACCACTCCCCTACTTTTGTTGGAAGTGGGTACATGGTCCTAAAGGGTTCAATTGAGTTTCGTTCATCGAAAAATAGCAATGTACAAATAGAGTAAGAACAAGTAGTTTTATCAATATATAAATTGTTGCATCTTATCGACTTAAAGAAGCTTCAAGTGTTGTAAAGGTCACTCAAAAGTTCATACTTTTGAATTTATTGAAGTCTTGTAACCTAAAGAGTCTAACTCCCTATCCAATTAGTAAAACTTAATTATAGGCTAGAGCTCCAGTTACTGATTCGGTGGAACTCATTAGTTTTAGCCCAAAATTCTATATTTATGTTGAGAAATCCACTTGATATGTATAAATAAGTTATCTGAAATTCAGTAATCTGTCTTTCTACAATCTGAAACTCATAAACTTAAAATTCTGAATTCGTTTATGCTTAACGGTAAGATGCAAAATGAATTCTACTATTCTTGATGATGTGTTTAATTTGTTTTCATAGGAAAAAGACTCTGCTGGAGAACAGAGGAAGTGGAACTATTAGAAGAGCTACATATGGAGTTGAAAGCAAAAGAAGAAGTCATTGCACATTTAAAAGAAAAAATTGCTTCAATGGAGAAACAAGAAGTTAAGAGGGAGAGGGAGATTGATATTTTGAGGCAAAGTTTGAAAATTATGACTTACAACAAAAAGGTTTTTAGCCTTTCTAAAGTTTTTTACAAAAACTAGAATTTTCTATGATGTTTGCATCATGATAGACTGTCTATATCAGACTCGATCTTGTGTGAACGCGAGATACTTTGTGCACCGAACTGATTGTTTATTAGAATTTCTACAATGCATTGCATGTAAAGATCATAGAAATACCAATATTTCTTTGGTTTCTCATAAGGAACAATGTTACTTGCTAGCCTCATTTAGCAATTTAGTAAAAAATATGGTTAATTTATGACCAAAGGAACTGTTTTTTCGTAAAAGTAAATGATTGAGACGAGTTTAAATGCTTGTGGAACCCTAAGCTCAGACATCTCGAACTCTGAAACTACCCTTCCATCGATATCGAAAGCAAAACTATTTGACTTATTTTTTTCTTTTTCTTTTTGGTTCATTTTATAAATAATCTAATGCGCAACAAACACCAACAAAAAATAATTATAACATGCTTATATGATTAATAATAACATAGTGATAGATAATTCTTATTGGTTACAAATGCTTATATAACACATTAGTGAACTATAATTCTTTTATTTATTATTTTTAGTTCCAATTCCAAATGTGTTCTTCACCCCATCAACTGCATCTTGTGCCATGTGCATCATTTGCTCTCCAGTCTAAAACACAAACCAACAAGAAAAATAATTTAATACACCAACAATTTATTTTAAATATTTTTTTTATAATCGCGCTGTCCAGAGTAGTTTACGCACACCTCGAATAATCAATGATATCTAATAAAATTACCTGGTGAAGAAATCCAGAATTTTGTTCCCTTTTTTGTTGAGCTGATTCACAAGCTCTCTGGATTGCATCTTCAACTTTGCTAACAGAGTGATTTGCCTACCAAAAATTGCAAGTTTATAAGAGTAGAAGGAAAGAAAAAAAAATAAGGTAAAAAATTAAGAATTTACCAAAACCATAATTTATATATATATATTTTTACGTCTGTTTCATTTTATATGACAGTGATTTGATTAAATGATGAGTTAAATCATATTTTTTCATGCATATTAGAAGTATCCTTAGAATTTGTGATATTAAGCATGTCCATATGCTTCTATGGTTATAAGAGTATATTGTTGAGGGTAAAAACTAAAGTTTAAAGTTTAAGATTTTCAAATATGGATAGATATAGTGTTTACAGTATAACTTCAACAGAACTCAGTACCTTTGACTCGACTTGTTACAAATCACAAGTTTAGAACCTAGTAAGCTCAAAATGGCTAAAATCTAGAAATCATAAATTTCAAATCTTGAATCGACCTTTACTTTCAAATACATAAATGTATCATTCTTATATCATATAAAGTGAGATGGAATAAACCATAGATTCTAAGATATGATATTTCACCTGAGCTTGGCTATGGGATTGATCAGGATTGCATTGAGCACTTGCCATATTGATCTTGATATATTTTATAAATTATATATATGTATATATATTAAATATATAAAAATCCTTAATTTTTTATGTTTTTGGTATTCAATATATATATATGAAAACCTTTTGGGCTAATGAGAAGTGTTTATATAGAGATTCTTCAGTGATTGGTTTTTAGATAAATTGAAATGCACATTTTGCTGCTATTTTACCTGCCTTTTTGTGGCTAATTTTTGTTTGACATTGAGAAAAATATGTTAATCCATGCATGTTTTAGATCTTATCATGTATTATTTCATTTCATCCCATTTTATTTTTTTAGCATCTTTGTTTCTTTTTTCTTATTTAGCAGATAAATCTAAAAAGAAAAGTATGTGCTAATGGCAAAAGATATGTTTAAAGGGGATATTGGACGAAACCAAATGTAAATTATCAAATACAATTTTAAATATGAAATAGGACTACATGTCACTCATCTTAATGAATGTATTTGAGAAAATGAGAGAGACAATGAAGAGGAGGTGAATCTTCTTGAAAAGATTACTTACTACCCCTTCTGTCTCCGTCTCAAATTAGTTGTCACATTCTGTTTTTCAAATGTCAAACTACCTAAATTTTGATTAATATTTTAAAATTGCACTTGTAGTACTTCCTAAATATCTAAATTTCAATTATATATATTGAGTTGATTTAATGCAATTTAACTTTCAAATTAGTCAAATTGGCTCTAAAAAAGTGAAACACGACAACTAATTTATGTTCTAGAAAACCCCACCTCCATGGATTGTAAATAAGTCAGCACAAATATCAATATCGCCATAAGGTTGTAAATAAATCAAGATATTTAGGGACCATAAACTTTTTTTCTTCCAAGAATGGTAACAAGTACAAAGGATATTAAATTCCTAATGTTTAAGTACATACACAAATGATGCCAACAATGTCACTAAAGCTACTATAAGCTCTAGAATATAGTTAATTCTCCAGTTTTATTTCGGTCCTTTTCACGGACGTGTACTCAGAAGCAACAACGCGCAGGCGCAACCACAGAAACAAGACACTGGTCATTGGAAACATTCACTTGAGTACTTAACTTCCCATGGTTAAAATATTCCCGAGGGAGATTGCCATAGCGCACACTCAATGGATTAGTAGATGCGCACACAACCTGGCCAGAACACCACCATTATGAAAGGAAGGGTAAAACTTGGGATAGAAAGCAAGAATTTCAATCTTTCAAACAAAACCAAACATGCATTGTTTACTTACTATACATGAACAACCGAAAGACATAACCTAGACGAGCATTTTGAAATGCCGGTGTGTTCTTGCAATACCTATGCCATGGATTAACCTTCCAACAATAGGTAACATGCAAAGTATTGGCATACCAAAAAACAAGCTTCAAGAATGGCATAAGTTTTATGCTTCTGATAGTACAAACGACATATATTAAACTAAGCCACCACTGATGCCTAACAGAAAAGAGGAACCAAGTCAGACAGAGTATTGTCCTCTGTATCACATAAGTGGTGAAATGCCAGAACACAGTAGCCTAAACTTAAGTGTTGCATAAGCAATTCGACTCTCCAAGAAAATGACAATACAGAAGACAGCTCAGGTTCCACAAGAAAATAGTGAAATAGAATGAATGGTGTCACACAGTTTTCTCGAGGAATATCAATTGAAAACCTGAATTGCCAAATCACACATCTGGGTAACCACCATGTAAGAAATATGAAAAGGCCAATAACTACACCTAAATCCCAAATTATGGTCGACTACAATCTACATGAATCTGTCATTCTACCTGTCATGACAAGAACATTCATCCTAATATCAGGCACAGGCAACCTATACAGCCTTCCTTCTTTACCCGGCACGGGACCAACAATGGTTTGCACATAGGTAAACTTATCACAACAATGACAATGTAACGGGCAATCATAACTTCTCCAACAATATCATCAGCTACAGCTCAATCCCAAGCTAGTTGAGGTCAGCAGTATGAATCCTCATTATCATACGCTCCATTTGATCAATAATATTTCATTATACCATACTTAAACATATCTAACACTACAAGTTCTCTAATATGCTCTAATAATTACTAAGAGTGCTCTAGTAAACACCAGTCTTCTAGTTGGCATCACCAATACAGATTTTCAACTTCCATTTTTTTGTTAATCTTTTGGTAGGACTGTCTAGATTTCGAATTAGTATAGATAATTGTCTTCCATAGGAAAACCATATTTTTTGGATAGATTTGCTAACAGCGAGACTCGAATCAGCTCTTACATCTTAGAACTTAACAAATGATCAATCAAAAAGAGCAAATTCAGCTCTTAGAAACTATCTATACCTCACAATCAGCTATAAATTCAACATACAACTAACTATTGCTTAGTAATCAGAAACTCAGAACACAAAGCCCGGAAAGCTTTCAAAATAACAAGAAAAAAACGATGTGAATAAGCAAGCTATGATGAAATTTCTAGAGCATCCAAAAAATTGCTTTATTCCTTCAGAAAATTAAGTACAACGTACCATAGGCAAGAGTAAACCCTAGAAGGGAGAGGAAACAGCACATATAATTGTTGTTTTTAGGGGGGAAAGTTTAAGGTGATAGATTTAGTTGATATCTGAGTCATCGAAATCATCCTGAAAGAGATTGAAGAAGTCGGAGTCGGCGAGACGGAGGTGTTCGCTGCCGCCGAGTGGACCTTCGCCGAACATGTCGATTGCGTCCACGTCATCAACGTCCATCGCCATTGTTGATCCCTGTTCTTCCATGTCTGCCAAATAGTCTACTACCATTGGCTTCATTGTTGATTCTTCTTCTTCTTCTTCTCTGCGATTGCAATTGAAGCTTTGGGATTGTGAACGGTGAAGTGTCAATATGCCAAATGAATGGTGCAACGGCCTATTTATAGAATGGGGATCGGGTCAAATATGGACCCGACCCGGACATCCGAATTATCCGATTATATTGAGAGAGACATATGGAAAAGGAAAAAAATGAGTCAATTTAAAATTTAAAACATTTGAAGGTTTACGCATTACTTTTCTTGTTAGTTGGTATGTTTTTTTATTCTTGTATTTGGATTTGATACACTTTGAGTCGAGGGGCTTTTGAAAACAATTTTTCTACCTTTACAGATGGGCTTTTGATAATAGTTTCTCTACCTTCACAAAGGTAGTGGTAATATTTGCGTACAGTCTATCATCTCTAAATCTCACTTCAAATTAACTTCCGACAAGTGAAATGTGACCGGTAAAAAATAGGGAATATTAGGTATTTCCATTTTAGTCTTGATTTGATTACCTTTCCATGGAAAAGTCTTACCATTTTGTTGGATGAGAAGAGCGAGTCTCAGTAAGCGGTGAGAAGTCAATAGGAAACTTGTTGTCTTTGATGCTCATCCATAACTATAATATGCTGTAATTCTTTTGAACTTGAGTTACCCCAATATCGAACCTCACAAGCCAAACTGTGAAGTGAAAAATTGAACCATGCCGAATTTATTTCAGTATGGTAATAGTATAATATTTTTAAAATAAAAAAATCTTTCCAACTTTGTGCATTCTACAATTAAACTATAGAAAAACTATTTACGAAAAGACCCTGACTAGTGCGACTTATAAATTACAAATGATAAATGTGACTTATATCAAGTAAGATGTTTGTGTCACATCATTTGATGCGGTCTTTGAACACAACGTAAAGCAATTACTAGTATGGCTTATAAATTGCTGGTATGACTTATGAAGAGGATTGAGTGTACATAGACCACTACCTCGAAGAGGTAGAGAGGTTATTTTTGAAAGATCTTCGACTAATATGACTTATAAATCGCAAATGATAATGTAACTTATAAACCAAGTAGGATGTCTATGTCACATCATTCGATGAGGAAGCAATCACTAGTTTTGACTTATAAATTCCGTATGATAAATGTGATTTTTTGAGCTATTTGGCCAACGGAGAGGACATTTTTGAGTCACCATTAGACGGAAGGCAAAGTTGTTCCATTTCGAATAGTTCAGGGGAAAAATAGACCCTTTTTAGAGCAAGAGTTCAACAATATTAGGAATTGAAGTTGTCCCTTGTTCTTGGTTCTTTGTATGTACAAACATCAGATGCATGTGTCTGGTAAAAGAATCAATGGAATCTACAAACAAAATGTTGAAAAAGTAAGGTATTTTCTTCAGATTGCAGGATTGAATCATTTCGAGAATAGCTCGACTCTATCTAGGTGGCAAGCAGCAGCAGGATTTTGAAGGCAGTTACAGAAGCTCTCGTCGTCTTTTGGAAATGATGCTGGCAAAGGATGGTCCGGGATTACACCAACCTAGAAAGATGATACACATCAATAACCATATTTGCTCGTGGCAAGTATATATCAGAACGAGAGTGAGAGAGATAGAGAGAGTGTGGACCTTGTCTATATCGTTGTGAGCAGGAGTTTCATACCGAGCAACTGTAACAGCCACGCCAGAGCCATCGGATAGCTGGAATACAGACTGAATTTTACTGTATCAGAAGAAGAAACAAGTAAGAATAGCATTCTTCTTTTGCCAGCTAAAACGTATTTGCATGTAAGTAATAAAGTTATTACCCCTTGCCATATGTTGGTTCACCAAACAGCTGTGCACGCTTGTTATCTTTCAAAGCGCCGGCTAAAATCTCACTTGCACTTGCAGTCCCTTTGTTTACCTGACAAACTTATGTTGCTGAGTTTGGCCCGGGGAGAGTTCAGGGATTGGCGGAATCAGTGTGTGAAGCGTAAACTTAAGTGATGGAAAGAGAAACTAGAACAACTTTTGGTGAAGCCAAAGATAAACTTAAAATGCTGAAGTGCGACAGGAAGTAAGCCTCTGACTGGAAAGATTTGCAGTGCAAAATACGAATTTCATGTCAAACTCAAATACACCAGAAGAATAGGATCATTATATATACATCATTAAGCACCAATATTTGATGAATGAGAACGACAGTCCAGCCGTGAGTATCACAAAACAAGAAGATACTGTGGAATTTAAGTACACAAAGGGAAAAAAACAAAGAACCAACTCAATTGACTACCTTCATCATAAAAACCACTTAGCTGAGGTTAGGCTAATCCATGTCGACAAAAATGACCAAGAATGAATAAACTTACCAGCACAGCTAGGGGCTCTGAAGCAGCTACCACACTGCTCCCATCCGTGTCATAAATATCTCGAACACCACGGCTATCACAAATGTATACAATCACACCTTTATCCAACCTGGTTGGCAGTGAAATCCATTGCATACCACAGTTTAGTCTTCTTGCATAGCAGTAGCAGTAGCGTCAAAGGGGCAAACATTAAAACGCAAAAGCTAGAGAATAATGATAAGCTGAACCAAAGAAAGAAGCTTCATTGTATCACTAACAAAGTAATCTCATAATCCCTCTGTTGTGAATTGAAAATATTATTTTGACTTGACTACATTGTATCAAAGAACTTCTAGTATTTAACAATATATAGACCTATGTGTCACTCTTATGTAAAAACAATAAAATAGGGAAAGAGTTTTCGTTGTCAACACCTACATCGACCCTTGAAAAGATGAGTAATACTTATTGAGAAACTAGCATTCGAGTACATTGGATCATCAGAAGAAAACTAAGCAGACACTTCAAACTGGAAAATCCAAACACAACAAAGCTTACCAAATTTTTGCTATCTCAACTCCTTCAGGAAAGAGACCACCACTGCACAAGATTTCAACTTTCAGATCACAATAAAAGACTGTGAAATGAAGACATGGTGAGAGCTCATCACCTGTTATCCCGAAGGTCCAAGACAAAGGCCTTAACATTGTTTTTCCTTAAGGTTTCAATCGCCTCTCTTACAGCACCTATAGGGAGATTTACAATAACTATTTAGCTGGAATTTATGAAAAAACTACCCCGATGTTTAACTCTTCGAACATGTACTGAAATCATCGCATTTCTAGAAAATTTTAGAGGAAGCGTGCATAAAATGATACATATCAAGCATAGCAATATGAAGTGCAGGATTCACTTTCCAAATGATTTCATTGTCATTGACGGAAATGCTATTTTCAACTATGGCATACTAACAGTGAACACACCTGTAAGATCAAGACAAATTCTAAACCATGAAGAGTGTATAACTTATGATAACCAAATCAGAGAGTAGAAAAAAAGTTTCTCCAATTTGATGCAATGCATCTGCATAGTGACAAACCACTCCTTCGAAGAGGAAAAGAAGAAGAAGCAGCAACACCACTAATTCAGATAATGGGCGATTTGAGAGTAGTCTGGTTGTCTAGTAAGTAGGATAGTGTTTTTAATATTAGAAGTGACTGATAAGATAGTTTACCAGAAGCGTTCTGGTTGAATGTTGATAGTTTGATGTATCCGATCTGAGGAGCATCATCTCCTCCAGTGGGTAGCTTGCAGATTCTTGATTTTACAGGATTCAGAGAAACTTTCTCCCGTCTGGAAGACAGCAGATTATTAGTATTTGTTAAGAATATGCATCTCTAGCTAAAATATATAAAAGAGCATAATCATAAAAAAATGAAACATTTACATATCTTCACTAGAAGAAAAGCTAAGTAAGAAGGCATGAGCTGACTCTTATTAATAGATGCATTAATGGCTTTTTCTTTAATACATATAACAAGTCATATTTAAAAGTAACAGAAGTATACGGATCATAGAAAACTTTAGAAGAGTTCAGCAAAATGAACACACATCAATGGCAGCTTCCTTGTCTCGGATCCACGAAGTACAGTTAGTTCCACACCACTTCCTTCAGGTCCTCTGTATGTCAACAAAACATAACAATAAATAAAGAGGAAAATATATACATATAAACTTATGCTATAGACAGAATCGCTAGTGGAAACAGTCTACCAACCTGTTGATATCAGGATCTTAGAATCAGAAAATATTATGAGATATTGACCTACAGTTACAAACCTATTAGCCACATGATTCTTGTTTATGAACTCATATGTATGATAGCAGAGTAAAAATACTTTTACTTCAGCGGGTTTTTTTTCCTTTTTGATAAGTCAATGTTTCTCCCTCATTAATCAGAAGTAATACTGTTTCTCCCAGGAATATTTCCAGTTTGATTCAGTATAACGTGAGAAAGATTAAGACCTCTGGCTTAAAGTTATAGCATGCAGATCCTATCATTAGGTTTCTCAGGTGCAATAGCTATGAGTAAGTAACAACAACAACAACATACCCAGTGTGATCCCACAAGTGGGGCCTGGGAGGGTAGAGTGTACGCAAACCTTACCCCTACCTTGGGAGGTAGAGAGGTTGCTTCCAATAGACCCTCAGCTCAAGCCTCAAGGAAAGGCGTATCAAAGCAGATTGAAAACGAAACAACTGAAGCGAAGAAATCATGGCAAATTACTATTAAAAAATTGCATGGCAATCGTTATGAGTAAGTAAATTCAATAATTTACTGATGTTTCCCTTCCGTTCAAGCTCTCAATTGCTGTGCTTCACTTGTCTGGTAAACCCAGAATAAGACTTCAACTCATCAAGAATTTGAACTGTGAGGCATAAAATGAAACTGCACTTCAGGACCAGAAGAAAACTTACTGTAACCGTTCTGCTGCATCATATATACCCATGTTTTCTGTGCTGGTATTGTCAATTTGTAGGATGATATCACCAGATGAGATGCCAGCCCTATTTGCAGGACCTCCTGGAGAAGCTGAGATAACGACCAGTCCAAAGACTGATTCATTTTTCCCCGATGGATAGCCAATTGACAACCCTACTCCAGTAAGTGCATTTTGAGTTCCTGACTGCCTTCAAAAAACATATGAAGAAATCTGTTTAGGAAGCAAATTTTCAATCAATCGGGGTGGAGTTAACTCACCAGCTAACAAGACAAGAGAAAACAAGAACCATACCCGCAAACTTTTAAACTTTTCAGGCTCCAGAAAACGGGTGAAAGGGTCATCCAGAGTGGCCAGCATCTTTTTTATTGCTGCATCTGGAGACAGTGTAGTGCAATGATTTAACAATATGTACATTTAAGGGATGGAAAACTACAGCTGTATCTGAGACAAGTCATTTCAGACTTCAGACAAGTTTAAAGCTTCAAGGTTGGTTATTGGAATCTTCCACAGACTGATGGGCACAATATAGCATCTTGTCAGCAAAAAGAAAATACAAAAATATGCCGGGTACTATTTTGCTAAGTTGCATCTTGTTATACATGTTGGTAAGGTTAACTAATACATTTTCCCTTCTATACAGATTGCAAACTTTAGTCCTCTAGCTACTCATAAAAATGAATTCTTCTTTTTCAATCAGAAGCTTCAATGCAGATGCATAGCAGATCATTTCTTCCCTGAGTATTCTGCAAAACTTCATGAAGATAATCACTAACAGATCATCTGAAAAAGGGCAAAACTTACATGTTTCCTGCCTTGTGTTCATTGGTTCATTTCGTAGTGCGTCTTCTCTGTACCTAAACCAACTTTGGCCATTGAAGGTCTTGTCAATATATGCACGGTCAATTGTTCTCCATGCCTCCAAGAAAAGTAGATTTTCTTCAGTGAGAGCAACTGTAAAGTGGGAAGAAAATAGGAGATTTGTTACTTATATTTGAATAATCGAGTCTTACAAAATGGAAAAGCTTGACATGATCCATCAAACTGACAGACTTACAAGAAGGCGCTTTGATAACAGCAGCATTAACTGCCATAAGCAGCATTAGTCCTATGCAGGACCGAACAAATATCTCAGGTACTATACTCTTAAAAATTTCCGAATGCTTTAATGTTTTGCGGAGACTGGTTTTGAATTTTCTTGGTAGAAAAGCTAAGCCATTTTGTATAACCAGTAAACTTTGCTTATCTATGAATATTTTTCTACACCTCCGGATTGGCTGAGAAAACATTCTGTTTCTGTACATTTGCTCAATGTAGCATAAAGGAGAGCAACTTCCAGAGTTGTCATTGCCACTTCTTTTCAGACGCAATATAGGATGATATACTCGAGCGTTATTACTTCCGCTGTACAAAGAATTCCATGAAAGCACCTGCAGAATGTTTATGGATGAAGTCTACTTGACTATCTATATCGTGTAAATTTTGCATTTTTGCACCAAAAACACAAAGACAAAGAGAAAGACAAGTAGCTTTTAGTTTGGAAATGCTTTATTTCTTGTTACAGAACGAACATGTTGATTTTGTTCCTTCTAGATGGTCCACCACATACAAGCAGGAATGATTCCTCATAATCATTTCTTAGCCTTCCAGCTCCTTTAAAGTTAACTAAAGGGAAAAGGGTTAAATATTCCAGTGTACTATCTAAAATTGAGCAACTTTGGCCTCCATAAGCGTTTGGTCTAACAGTACCCCCTCCACTGGGAAGCAGCCTTATGTTTACCCTTGACCCCTACTAATGAAGCTCCAAAGGAAGGTTGAGGGGTAAATTTGGACATTTTTTCTCAGAGAATTCGGACATGTAGAGTCCACCAATTTTACGCTGGAGTTCCGTTAACAAAAAGGAAAAATACGTGATAATTTGTTAACAACAAGAATATGAATGGATCAAAAGTGTGACAGAGGCAAAATTGAGCGATATAAATAGTACAGGTAGAAATTTGAACCTTCTCCCTTAATGAAATAATAATGTTTAAAATATATGCTTTTGGTCTTAAAAGACCAATTATGTACCAGTCCTGCAATGAAATAGCATGAATAGAGTGGAATGGATATAGCGGAACCATGTAACCTGCACCAACTAGTTTGAGACTGAGGTGGTAGTTGACTGAACGAAGGGATCAATGTTTTACCTCTCTGATTCAAGCCTCTCAAATACTGTTCGAATCTTTCGATTTCTACCTTTTCTTTCATTTGACACACTAAATATTGTGAGATTGTCATCAAATGAAAAATTATATAAAGTTTCAATCTTTACTCGAATTACTGGCTCCGGAAAACTTTAAAATACGTAAGTATACTTGTTTACTACATAAATTGAAACAAGGATTTCCATGTTACTTCAATGTTTCACAATTGAGAAAACAGACTGCTTAAATAATGAACTCTCTTAGTTTTAATCTATACTACAGTCTTCCCCTTTCAAGAATTTCAAAAATATTACACACAATTCAGTCATTAAAATTATTTAATCCGGGCCAGCCAGTGCAAACCTTCATTATTCCTCCAGACTTAGGCAGATGTACAAAAATCACTAGATTTTCTCCCCTCCTAAACTCATTTTACTCTTCAATACTTTTCTAAGCAAACTAAAACTATCAAGCTAATTAATATCTTCTTCTACTACCATTCATCTTGAGCCAAAGGTTTATCGGAAACAACCTCTCTACCTCTGAGGTAGGGACAAGGGACGGAGCCAAGCAAGATCAAGGGCTTCATCCGAACCCCCTTCTATGGAGAATTATATTGTTTATTACATGGTTAAAATTATCTTTTATGTATATAAAGTAGATGTTGAACCCCTTGATGAACTCCGTCACTAGGTAGGGGTAATGTCTACATACACTCTACCCTCCCCATAGACTACACTAGATATGTTGTTGTTGTCGTCTTCCACTACCATTCATACTACACAAAAACAAATTAGCAGTATTCTCAAACTCTATTTCCAGTCAAATTAGCAGTATTTTCACATTGAAATTGAGGGAAATTAACGAAATCAAGAACACCAACTAAAAGAACAT
>JAJOOO010013091.1:0-14789 GCA_029582685.1 Solanum piurae
TATATGTCTAAAGCTGTTCCTAAAGTGGTTAAACTTGCAAAAAATTTAACTTTGGACACAAATTAAATAACAATTCCAAAAATAAGTATTTATGCATTTCATGTATTATTATTTTGATAGAGAATTATATAACGTAAAAATCACAATATTATATGCATGTGCTACCTTGAAGAAATTACCATACTATACCTAAACAAACGTATAGCAGCAAAATATGAATATGTCCTTTCAATCTAGGAAATTATCTACGTATATAAGTTTATTTTATGTCAAACAAAAACAGCCCATTATTCCTCGAAGATAACATAGTTTATCTCTGGTTATTCCATAACAAATAAAAATTCTCAGATTTTTTCTTTTGGTGTTAGAAAGTGGCTTCTTTATTTGGAATTATTTTGTAGAAGACGGGGTTAAAATTGGAGTCCGGAGCCTAAAGGGTAAAAAAAATTGTCAAAAATTCCAAAAGGCACATCACTTTTTTTTCTAACCAAAAGGGCAAAATCGCTGCCACACAGCAGCGATTTTGTAAAAAAAAAAAAAAAAAATTATTAAAAATCACTGCCACAGCAGCGATTTGTAAAAAAATAAAATTCTTTTTCTTTTATTAAAAATCGCTGCGATTTTGTAATATTTTTAATTAAAAATCGCTACTTTTTTCTTTAAAAAAACTAAAACGGCAGATAAAAAAAAAAATTAACCACTTTGGCTTCTGACAAAACAAAAATAAAAATCGCTGTTTATTTTCTCAAAAAAAAATAACTTTTTTTCTAGCAGCGATTTTGGTTAAGAATTTAAAAAAAAGTTTTGTTTTTTAATTTAATATTCTTTTATTATATTTATGATATATAATTCAATTTTTCTCATGCTTCAACAATTGTATTGAGTATGCTGTCGTCTTGTTTATCATTTTTATATTATTAATAATTAATAATAGGCATGAAAATAATAGTACTCGGCATGAAAAACGCTACCCCTGCAACGATGTGTAAGGAAAAAAAAATTCTGACTTAAAATCGCTGCCACAGCAAAAAAGAATTTTTTTTTTACAATGGCAGCGATTTTTACTAATTAAAATTTTTTTCCTTAACAAAATCGCTGCTGTGGCAGCGATTTTTAATAAAAAAATTTTTTAGACGAAATCGCTGCTAGGGCAGCGATTTTTCTCATTTTGTCAGAGAAAAATCGCTGAGTCAGCAGCGATTTTGCCCTTTTGGTTAGAAAAAAAAGTGATGTGCCCTTTTGGAATTTTTGACAATTTTTTTTGCCCTTTAGGCTCCGAACTCGTTAAAATTGAGTGATTTTATTGGTGCAATTCAAGATACATGATGTTATATTGCGTAATTTTATTCATTTGAGTGACTATTCAAGAAATGTAAATAAAAATAACTGAACAGGAAAAAAAAATAGAAGGGAAATTGCTTATAGTACAATGTTAGGGAAGTTAGATTTAAATCCAGTGAATTGAAAAAAAACTTGTGCAACGCTCTCCTCGATCGCTAGCGTGCAAGCATACGCAAATCCTATCAAAGTCCAATAAAACAAATTAATTAAGCATGTTTTAAAATTTCAGTCAAACATTGATGGCGGATCAAGTGTTTTTTTAATTGATTAGTCAAATATAAATAATTTTTCATCAAAAGTACTTTTATAAGTTGATTTTAGAAGCTTGACCAAATAGACTATATAGATACAATTTTAACAAAAGTGTTGTGTTTTACTTTATATAACTATGACTCAAGAGGGCTCGTGTGATCTAGATCATGGATACCCTCTATCGTCATGATCGACATGCGATAATAAATGACTTAGAGCCTGTTTGGATTAATTTAAAAGTTGGTCAAATTTGAATTTAAGTTATTTTTAACTTTTGGAATTGTTTGGCAAGGTTAAAAAATAACTTTAAAAAAAGAGTTAAAAATCAAAGGTACGAAATAGAGGGTGTTTAGATTGACTTAAAAGTTGATCAAACCTATTTTTAAATCAGTTTTTATTTTTATTTTTGGAAGTGTTTGATAAATATAAAATAACTTAAAATAAGTTAGAAGTGTTTGTTAAGGTTAAAAATAACTTAAAATAAGTTAAAACCGGAAGTAAGTTTCCCCTTACTTTTTTATTTTTTGACTTAAAAATCATTTCAGTTTGACTTTTTATTTTTGACTCATAAACTATTTTTTAAGGCAATCCAAACGGACTAATAGTTCTATACAATAATTATTGACTTTTAATTATAGATAAAATAAAGTTGCTCGTATGATAAGCGTCCGTCATTTATAAGTTTCAATTTTAAAATTGTGGGTTTGAGTTACCAAAAAAAAAAAAGTGAGAAATCCTGACCTGGTAACCACCATTCACTTTCAACCTTAATATGGGAGCTCCTGGACTTTCGACCTTAAGCTAAGAGCTCCTGGACAAGATAAAGTTGCTCAAATGATAAGCATCCTTCACTTTCAACCTTGAAGTTGTGACTTTGAGTCGTCGAGAGCAAATGTGAAAGCTCCTGAAAAAGGGGTTAAAAAAAAAATAACACTCACTTGACGGGGAAAGAATCGTGAGATAAGATGGTCATATCATGAGATATCATCTCCACCGGTCTTTTCCTTTTTTAGAATAAATACTCATGAGCACAGTACAACTTTTAAAAATCAAGCAAATTTTTTATTTTTATAAAATTCGTATACTAAACGAAAAAACTGTTTCTAAACAGAAAATTAATCATTTACAAAAAAAATAATAGCGAATTCTAAAAGAAATTAGGAAGAAGGGCACAAAAATTTAAGTGGTAGATTATCGGATATTGAGGTAAGAGATGCTAAATGGCCAGACAATTAGGTAAGAAATTTAAAAAATTTATAATATTTTTTTTTTAAAAAAATAAATTAATCTTTTTTCCATCTTTTTAATTAAAATGCATTAAAGTTAAAAGGGTAAAAATGTTCAAAAAGGTAAAATGTCATAAGTAAAATATCATTCTGGTCAAATTCTGACCAAATTTTCTGGCTAAAAGGATTTTTTCAAACTTAAAATAAAAAATTTAATTTGATTATCATCCCAAACAAGAAAAAGAAATTAATGTAGTAGTTGAAGTTTTGAGCATTAACAGTGTTAAACATATTTACATCCTATAATCAATTTAAATGATAGTTGTAGTTCATTTTATTAAATACTCTATCTAATTCATTTTTACTTGTTGGAATTTGACACACGCGATTAAAAAAAATAACGACTTATATGATTATTTTACCACCTATTCTTATTAATTGAGGTTTATTAAGTGTTAAAAATGACTTGAGAATAAATAATTAATGCAAAAGGTAAAACATGATTTTTTGTAATATATTAAAAGTGACAAATAAAAATAAAAATATATTTTAAAAATAATGGACAAATAAAAAAAATAGAACGAGTAACACTCATTGGGTGCATATTTAAAATAAATTGTAAATAATAATATGTTAGAATTACACTAAAAGAAAATCAGTACATGAATGCTTTTCTGTTCATACAACAGCTTTAGAGAATATTGTAAAAGAAATTTATTAATGTCGTTAATATATATAACTTAATTTCTGAATAAAAAAAGAATAAAATTAAAACTGAAGAGTGAAGTAAATAGATATACTATTTCATCTATTCACTTTTACCTATCACATTTAGATTCGTCACACTCTAAAAAAATAATTATTAATATGATTATTATATTATTCCTATTTGTTGATGTTTAATATTAAGTCTTGAAAAATGATTTTGAAAACTAAGTAATTAATATTAAGTGTAAAATATGAAGATAATTTATTTTTTCCTCATATATTTAAAGTGACAAATAACAGTAAAAATTTATTTTAAATAGTCGACAGAGAAAGTAATTAATAAGTGAAGAAAATTACCACAATTTATAGCCTTAATTAAATAACAAAAAAAAAAACTCTAGCACTTGTATTTATAATAATATAATAGAATAAGAATTAATAATTATAATAAAAGTTTAAAGTAAATTTAGGTCGTTCATATTATGAAGGCCCAAAACAACGAGCTCACCGTCCTAGCTTTAGCTTTAGCTTTAGGGTTGTTTGGTAGAGTGTATACGAATATTGTTAAATAAAGTGTATTAGTAATATTTGTATCAATAATATTTATATTAGTAATGCTTGCATTAATTATACATAGACCATTTCTTATGCATTATTAGATTTGATGTATAAAAAATAACATGTTTGACATAAAAATATTTATTAACAAAGATATCCTTCATAACTATGGTGGAAAGATATAAAAAAAAAATTGAGGGCCAATATAATCTTTAACCATGATAATGCATATATTAGAACTCTTTAACTAGAAATTCGTGATATTAATAATACACAATATAATGTATAACTAATACATACATTGGTTATACTTTAACATGAAAAAGTGTATCAAACAAGATAGTATTACTAATACAAAAAATTAATACATGCATTATTTTTATTTACGTGTATTATTTTTACTAATAGTACCTTGAAAAGTTTCACTAATTCCGGTGGGCGTAAGCAAGCATGGTTTGAGTCACATAGGGTAATCATCACTTCTGTTTTTTGTTAACAAAACCTTTTTCTTTTTTTTTGAGAAATAAAATACTGCGAGTAAATGATCTATATCTTCTACAACTAGTTCTAATTATAGGAGATATAATTCTATAAATATTCTTTTGTGTTTTTTTCCTGATATTTTATCCACGTCCGACAGGGACATATATAATATCTCTCCGTTTAAAAAAAATACATAGTTTGACTCAATTTAAAGTTTAAGAAAATAAAGAAGATTTTTTAATGTTGTATTTCTAAATTAAAGTTATATCATATGTATCAAAATGTCATTTAATCTTATAATTTTAAATATGACATGTGGAAGTTAAAATTAAAATATTGCAAAAAAGGGCCTTTTTTTAAAAACGGAACAAAACAAGTAATTTCTTTTTGAAATAGAGAAAATATATTTTTGCCATTTCAATTTATATGATAATTTCTTTTTATCATTCCGTTAAAAAAAAAAGAATAATACGTTATAATACTTAGTAATATTATAATTTTGAAACTTTTATTGTATTTTTAATGAATTTTTTTATAATTTCATAAATATTATGACCTCACAAGTTCATAAGTTTTCCCAAAAGGCTTATTTTCTTTTATTATAATACATATATTGAAATGGATGAATTAAAAAAAAGACTGATCCATAATCAACTGGCTAAAACATTCCGATAAATTGCTATAACTAAAGGGTGTATCTAGAATGTTCCATTAAAAATGCTCCTTTCCCGCCATTCGCTACTTGCACAAACTTTATATAAACTTCACCAAGTCACACAAAATCAGTTTCAACTTTCACCATTCTGCTACAACACAAAAAAGCGTGCTCTCTCTCTTCTACACTCGCACACGCGCACTTCCTCTCTCTAGCTAGAACTTAACAATGGCAGACTTACTGCTCTGTGTTCTCCTACTGGTCGCCGGAACACCTCCGTCAGGGCTGTATTCCACCACTACAAGCTGTGCCGACAAGCTGGTGTCATTCTCTACATGCATTTCTTCCCCACCGATCAATATCTCCTGCTCGCCTTTGATTCAGTGTTGCGACAACTTCGCGGTTGCCATTAATTACAATACCGCGATTTGTCTTTGTTACTTAGTTCATGACTGGCCGATCCTTGGATTGCCGATCAACTCAACAAAGCTGAGTTCATTGTCTCGATGTTTTTCCTCCCCGCCGAACAATATCTCTGGTTCACCTCCGATTCAGTGTTGCGACGACTTCGCGGCTGCCTTTAATGATAATTCTGCGATTCGTCTTTACTGCGTTGTTGATAACCCTCTGATTGTTGGATTCTCGATCAATTCAACGGAGCTCATATCACTCGCTTCTGGTTATCAGGTGAATGAGAACGAAGGCGGGAAGAGTTTATCTCTCGAATCTCAGTTTTCAGGTCTGGCTTCTGATCGATCGCTTATAACTTTCGATCTATAATCGTATCTGTGACTGCGCACGAATTAATAATCTTCTATATGCATTAAATTTTTTGTTGTTATGAACAATGCTAGTTTTACTTGCATGATCAGTAGCTGTGTACTTAGGCTTGTTACTGAAGTAGCTCTGTAGCTGTATATATACTTGAAATTATGTATAATTGTATCTGTGACTGCACGAATAGTATATGTATTATTGTTATGAACATGTACTTAGTATTACGTGCATGATCAGTACTCAGTAGCTCTGTACTTAGCCTTGTTACTGAAGTAGCTGTATAAATTCTGGAAATTGTGTATAATTGCATCTGTGACTGCACGAATAACAATCTTCTATATGTATTATTGTTATGAACATGTACTTAGTATTACGTGCATGATCACTACTCAGTAGCTGTGTACTTAGCCTTGGTACTGAAGTAGCTGTGTATACTTAGCTTGTTACTGGAGTAGCTGGAATTTTCTACATAAATATATATATTCTCTTCTCTCTATAAAAATGGTGAAAGGTCCTTGCAATTTTTTTGGATAGATGGCTGAAATATTTTGTTGATTTACTTTTGTATTTTAATCGTTGATTTCGAAATCTTTCTATTGCAAATGAATGCTTTGCTAACTGTAATTAAAGGAGGTTGTTCTCTCCGGTACTGCAGATCTCGACAAAAACAATTTTCATTTGAATTCTACCGGTCAAGATTTGCCGTAGTTGAAATAAAAAAAAATACCAATTTGAATTTATTCGAAATTAAAAGTCATAATAAAAAAAAGAGACTGAATTTGTTAGTAGATATAATTAAATTTCACTACAGGAAAAACTAAAAATGTTATTTTTTACATATGTTTTAGTAAAATTAAATATTTTTAATTTTTCTTTTAATTGGAGTTGAGAGAGAAAACTATAATGTATATCGTATTTAATTAGCATAAGAGATTTCATTTTATTATATTATTATGAACTTTTTCTCTATTTTAAATTTTCTGCTAAAAGAGTAAGTCATGAAAATAAAAACGAGAGATAAATTTTTGTGAGACTTACATCCTGCATTTTAATTGTGCAATTTTTTTTTGAATTGTTTATTATGTTAGGAAGAAATAGAAGAGATAGAAAAACAAGAACTTGAAGCAAGGAGAGAGAGGGATGGTAATGAAAATCATCTTGGAGGCACAAGCTGCACTTTGTCAGAGAGTAATAAATAGGCAATAGCAGTAAATTGAATATTGTGACTCAGTATAACAAAATACCTATAAACATTACTCATAGTTATTATTTTCTTCGTCCCATTTTACGTGGCAACATTTGATCGGACACGAAATTTAAGAAATAAATGAAGACTTTGAAATATTTACCAAAAATTGCTCTTTAAAAAGTAGACTCATTTTTCTCGCTCCTCATAAATGTATTGGAGTACTATTTTTAAAATTAAGTGGGACCAATAAGGGTAAAAGAGAAATTACACCTTTAAATAATTACCATATAAGGAAATATGACATTTTTTTTGGAACTGACCAAAAAGAAAATGGTGCCACATAAAATGGGACGGAGGAAGTATTTTACTTCGTTTACTCTGTTTGAGTCACTTTATGTATGTTAGAATTCTTTAATAATAAAATATTATAAAACGTTATCATGATGTAAATTTCAAGAAAATTGTATTATTTTCGTTAACTACTTTAAATAATTCATTATTTAAGTAAAAAACTCGAAGTAGCTGTGTACTTGAAATTAACCGCGACTGCCCGAATAATCTTCTATATGTATTGACTTTTTTTTGTTATGAACAATTGAACATGTTAGTGTTACGTGCATGATCAGTACTTCAAATTAATTAATAGCTAAGCTGTGTACTTAGCTTGTTACTGAAGTACGTATGCATATAAATAATATATGGGTTTTTTTTTACTGTAGATTAAATATATATATACTAAACTTGGCTTTCTTTGCCTTCTTTTTCAGTTTTTGTCTCCTATTTTTCAATTCCATTTAAATTGTTATTCTTAATTACTCAAAATTAACTCTTTTTTGCATTTATTAATTCTTTATTTTTTCTTAAAAAAATATCTCTTGCTATGTTGTTTTTGCTGTTATGTATATGCGTTCATATTTTATATTAGTGAGTTTAAAACATTACCTAAATATTAATAAGAATATATTTTGAATAGTAAATTATAAAGTTTAAAAAGAAGGTTTAAGTTCTTCAAAAACATGAATTTTAATATTTAAAAATTATTTTATAAATAACAATATACAGAGACAGAGAGAGTGTGTGTTCTCTTTACCTGCTTCAATTTCTTATAGATGTGAAAGATACTCCTAGTTGTTAATCAGCTTGTTAATTTCCTTGAGTTGTTACGTGAAAGTACGAAATCTCCCAATTTCAAGATATCTCTTAATTAAGTGTAATTATTAATGCATTAATAATTAACTATGGTAAAATAATAAATTCACCTAATTTATGCACTTATCGTTATAATAATGCAATCCGTTGTTAGTTTATATTTCCACTTAGTACATCATGCTTCAGAAGCTTAAGTGTAATTATTAATGCATTAATAATAACTATGGTAAAATAATAAATTCACCTAATTTATGCACTTATGGTTATAATAATGCAATCCGTTACGTTGTTAGTTTATATTTCCACTTAGAACATCATGCTTCGGAAGTTGTAATTTAATTAGGCATATATGAAATTAATTGCACGATAGTTTCAAACAGGCATATAACCTCCATGATATAATCAAATAATTGGTTATGATATACTAGCTATTTAATTCAGCATATAACCAACCTCCTGATATCTCTCTTCATTGTTTAAATATTTCAACAACAGGTTTAAGTTCAAGTCTAACGCTTCTTAGCTACTACGGCGGGCTTCTCTGTGCGGCATTAGTTTGCTATTACGTTGAATATGGAGGTAATTATACTTATATTTGATAAACGTTTGATTATCTTTTAATAAATCAAGTTGAATAAAAATTTTAAAATAATAAATGCGTTGAACATATTTATTTAATAAGATGAATCAATATTGATCTCGATGTATAACTATTGACAAATTGTTTGTTTAATTTTTATATCCTGCCATGGTTTGACATGCACACCTTCAGTAAATCACTTTCTTTGCTTACGAGTGAAAATTAATTTAAAATAAATAACTTGTTATTTTGTCTTCACGCAGATTACAGAGCACCTCGACGACTTAGGCTTCCACGGCGTAGCAATCCACATATAGAGCAAGCCAATGTAGATGGTGATCTTTCTGACAGTGGTGATGATGATGATGATGTTCCACATGTTATACCCATCTTCGGATTGATCGGAAACGTAGATATAATTGTGGCCACAGTTGATATCGCTGGTTGTATTGGCTTTACCTCTTTCGCTGAGGCAGTCAAACTTAGTTATCCTGGCGGCGGGGATGCAGAATGGCACGAGTGCGTTTTATGGCCATGGAGGGGCGACATAATGAATTATATGACAGAGCATGGCCAACTGTTGGATCCTTTAAGAAATACTTGGATTGAATTCTCAGAACAATTATCCTTTATCAGAGTGACACTACAGGAAGAAGAGCCAACTATTGGATTGCTATTCCACGCTATGGATGAACCCAACGAGTTGGCATTTGATGTTCTGCTACCCACGAGATACGCAAATATTTCTACATCATTTGCTACCGCACTGCACTATATATGGTCGGCATGGAATGGACTGGAGCCTTTCCCCTTTGATCAACTTAACCAGACCAACATTGCTTTTGGACTGGTCATTCACTACTTCAGCATGAACAACCTCCCTCTTCTTCCACCTCCTCTTCTTCCACTTCCTGCAAATCTCGAGGATTGGAATCCGTTTATCACAGCATTATCCTATATTACTATACTAGCATAGAGATGTAGAGTGTGTATGACTACCATTGTATTTGTAGTCGGTGATCAATGAATATAATAATAGAAATTAACATTTGGAATAAATGTGTCTTTCCGATCAAATTAAAATTTCTACAAGCGCAATTAAATCTTAAGATAAAAAGAGTTTAGTTTTGTCCTAATTATGCTAAAATGAAAAAGCAAATTAAATTTGGAAACAATTTAAATGATAAAATAATTGTTTTCGTCCATGTGTTATTGTCTTATTTTGATTTTGGTCCCTATGATATCTCACTAATCATACTTAACCTTTAATTAATTAAAGTAAGTGATTTCAGTCCTTCGACTAACAGTGAATATCAATTTAAACAGATCACTTACTGCCGTCAGGGGTAATTTTGGTATTACAACAAGAAACATTCTATGCAGAGAACAAAACCTAAAGGTAGAAAATATTTATAACTTCTCCCGTAACATCCTTTCCTATACACAAGCATATCCCAACCCTACTCCCTTCTTCAATTTGAATGTGAATTCAATCCTCTCATACACTACTCTGCGTGTTCGTTGGTTGATGGACAATTTTTCTCTTTAGTTGCCTCATATTTATATGAGAATATAATCCAAACACTCCTCCTGCAACACAGAAAACAACTCAGTACACTTCTTGAAGAGAAACAATATCATTCGATTTCACAATGAAACTCCGAAGCAAGCATGGGAAAAATTTTGCTAATCCAAAGACAGCAGGTGAATTTAATATCATTGATATTGTAACATGAAATCGAGCTTCCATATGCAAACTATTGTGGAACCTCTATAGAAAGGAGAATAGACTCTAGACACACTGCTACTACGATAAGCAAGAATCCATCAAGGAGGTCAAGCCCAATGTAAGTTGGACATCAAGGAAGCTTTTGATAATGTGCATTGGGATTTCCTCGTAAGCATTTGGGCCTGTAGCTTTCCCAGTCCCCCCTTTGTCTGGCGGTGCTTGTGTGGAGGGTGCGCCACCTGAAAGCGGGCTTGAAGCTCTCACCTTACCAACAAGCCGAGCAGGGGCGGACCCACGTGTTGTCCAGGGGTTCACCCGAACGATAAAAAATTACAATGTATATATAAGGTTAATTTTCTGGATTTATGTGGATATATATATTTTGAACCCCCTCAATGACAAGGTGAAGGACATAGCCCAGCGGCAGCTCCCCTTGGTTAGCGTTTTATTTTTTATTTTTTTACTTTCAGTTCTTTTTTTATTTTTTTAGTTCCAGTTCCAATTTTCATGTTTTTTTTAATTTTTTTTTTTAATAAAACATGCTAAAATGTGGTGTTAAACCCAAAAAATTCAAGGGTCCCATACTCCCATTCCTAAAAATTGTACCTATAAACTATATACTACTACTTCCTTGAAATTTTATTTTGTTGACTTATTTACACGTTTATACTTTTATTTTTCGAACTCCCTAAACGAAAATTCTGGGTCCGCCACTGAAGCCGAGAGTTGATGGATGTTGGTCTTGACGTAAGCATGCTCATACTTGCAAACATCTTTCCTTGATAATAAAATTTTCATTTATCAAAAAGAAAAAAAAAACACTACCAAATCAATTTTACTTACCTTAAACTTAAGCTACCATGTACAAATTTTTTGTAAGCAAAAGCTTCATATATCAAATAAGATAAAACATTTATCATAAAGCTTAATCGTAAATTCAGATAAAAACAACAGAATTCAAGAAACAAAAAGGCTGGATCGAAGCTTGCAAGAAAAAAGATTGAAGAGGGATGGAAAAAAATACCTCTAGCTCAAACTGAAAAATAGAGAAGAAAACTCAAAACTTGATAAAATCTAAGCAAAATTCCTCCCGATATGAGCTCTGCCTGAATTTTCTCCTAAAATTTCATCAACAATTTGTTGAGTTCAGCCACTCTAAAGCTAAGAAAGAAACGGGAGAGAGAAAGAGATATCATTTTGAGAAATGGGTTTTACTTTGAATCTTCACTTTCCCAAATGAATGACATTACTTTGGGAATTGCAATTCACTGTGAAATGAGTTATTTCACGTGAACTCTAACAAAAAATATTATTGTTTATTTGTATAATTATTGTAATACCAAAATTACCCTTGACATCAGTAAGTGATTTGTTTAAATTAATATTCACTGTTAGTAGAAGGACTGAAATCACTTACTTTAATTAATTAAAGGTTAAGTATGATTAGTGAGATATCATAGGGACCAAAACCAAAATAAGACAATAACACAGGGACGAAAACAATTATTTTCTCTAAAATAATATAGTAGATGTCTTAAGGATAGATTGAAAACTGATCCATGTGTTAGTATATGATGTTTTCTTATATATACTTTATTGAATTATGGAGATCTTTTCCTGTATCATATTTATGTTATTATAGTAAAAAAAAGAGGAAATTTTATTTTAACTAGATCAAATTTAATAAGCCTCCTTAGCTATAGTTTCCCTAATTATACTTTATAACTATAGTTTTGTTTGCTATGAATATTTTTGTTTGTATAATTCGCTTGTCAATATACAAACAAGATAAATATGTATAATTTTGGGAATAGAATAAGGAGATGTAGTGGAGAGAGGAAAATGCATAATTTCAGGACTTATCCATTACTTTAGGTTCCCTGTAAATTGTAATATGTATTATTATATCTTCTCTCTGCTCCTTTTTTTTCCCCCTCTAATACAACACGATCCAGAATCCAGATATAATCTGGGTAATTAATTTTTAAAAAAGTATTATTATCTTCACCGGTTGTTAAAAACTTAATTTGCAGCAGCTGTACTAATTTTTGGATTGGGGAGTCCGACAACTAATTAGCTTACAATTGGACAATGTATTTTTGAGTTTATCTTTCCCTCAATTTCTTTCTGAGGAATATTCATATGGATGGCCCTCAATTATATACCACATATTTGAAGCTGCTTTTTATTAATAATATATATTCCCTACTTTTCATATTTCGTGCACGTGTGTAAACGTTGATTAACAATAAATATATATATAAAAAATAAAAACAAATTTGCTTTGTATACGTTATATTATTATGTACATTTAAAAAAAAACGTGAATTTTTTCTAAATAAAAAAGTGTTAGATAAAGATTATCATGATAGCTCGCCAAAATAAAAAAGTGTAGATAAAGAGTATTATCGTAACTCACCATCATACTGATAATTAATGAGCAAACTTAGAGATAGTGAACAAAATTCTATTATTAATAGCAAAAGTCAAAATTATATTGATATTGATAGACGAAAAATATAATCTGAACAATAAAAGAAAAGAAAAATGACCTACATCATATAAAAACATAATTACGTATACCAATGATAGGTAATTGAAAAAAAATCAATAAATCTATTAAATGTAATATATTTGAATTAAATAAAAAGTGTATATGTTCTTGAAAATGATCAAGTTGATCACATTTAGCTATAAATAAACAAAGGAATAAATCTTGTCAAACAAAATTCCTCACGCATATAATGCAAACACTAATAAAATAAAATATAGATAAACAACATAAATCCAAACCAATACATAATTTCTTCCTTTGCATTTCGTCATAATTGATTTGAATACTGTCCCTTAGTAATTAATCAAAAGTTTAAACGGACACAATTTTAATTGAATTCAAAGTTTACTATAAGCCAAGGGGAGATCTATATACTGTGGCAGAGCTAAATTTTTTATTAAGGGTGTTTAAGAATTTTATTTTTTTTGATAAATTAATTGAATATTATTTTGTTTAATCTAGTGATTGTACCATGAACAATCTCAACTTTTGTTACTATTAAATACAAACAATTGAGTTTTTTCCCCTAATGCATTGATTTTATATGAGTCCAAAGCCTAAAGGGCAAAAAAAATTGATAAAAATTTCAAAAGGGCACATCAAAAAATTTTTTAACCAAAAGGGCAAAATCGATACTGACATAGCGATTTTATCTGACGCCGTTAACAGATCAAAATCGCTGCCCTGTCAGCGATTTTGTCCAACTTTTTCTTTTTTTTTTCCAAAATATCGCTGCCCGTGCAGCGTTTTTGCGATTTTTTTTTTTAAAAAAATTAAAATCGCTGCTATGGCAGCGATTTTGGTGGAACTATTTTTTTTTAAAAAAAATCGTTGATTTTGGTAGAAATTTTTTTTCTTTTGATTTTTTTTAAAAAAAATTCTGTCAACTAGTTAACATCTAGTTATAAAAAAAAAATATTTTTTAAAAAATCGCTGCCTTTGCAGCGATTTTGGTGTAATTTTTTTTCTTCAGAAAATTGCTGCCCGTGTAGCGTTTTTGCGAGTTTTTTTTTTTAAAAAATAAAATAAAATTGCTGCTATGGAAGCGTTTTTATAAAAATAAATTTATTTCATTTTTTTGGAAATCGCTGCTATTGCAACGTTATTATAATTTTTATGGATTTTTCTTTGAAATCGCTGCCCTTGGCAGCGATTTTGGTGGAAACTTTTTAAAAAATAAAATAAAATTGTTGCCTTGGCAGCGATTTGACCAAACATAAAAAGTAATGATTTGACATTTTAAAGGATGTTTAAAAAATAAAAATGAATTGTCAAGTTAGTGATTTTTTTTAAAAAAATAAAAAATTTACAATTAGTTGTTACCTAGTTGACAAAAAAAATTTAAAAAAAAAATCAAAAGAAAAAAAAATCTACCAAAATCACGGCCAAGACAACGATTTTTTTTAAAAAAAAAATAGTTCCACCAAAATCGCTGCCTAGGCAGCGATTTCTAAAAATAATAATATTTTTTTACCATAAAATTTATAATAATGCTGCAACAGCAGCGGTTTAAAAAAAAAAAAAAAAATTAACGAAAATCGCTGCCAAGGCAGCGATTTCCAAAAAAAGAAAATAAATTTGTTCTTAT
>JAJOOO010013092.1:0-16910 GCA_029582685.1 Solanum piurae
ACAAATTACTATAAGTCTGAACTCTGAAGTTAGGCCTTGTCAAGATCATAATTTCAATGAAAGATATTTGACATTTTGTTATACTTCAAGCAAATAATATCTCCGAAGTTTGTCAAACTTTATACATAAATTTTCGCAACTTAAATCTCATTTAACTGAAGTGATCCAGAGTGAATTTACTTGTCAAAGAATAAACATAACTTTTGCTTAAATAACAAATCCAAAATCGAGTATTTGTGCAATTCAGTCATCTACAAATAACCAAGCCCCAAATCAACCCTTCTATGAGCATCAAAAACTTAAAAGCAATATTCATCGACGAGTCTTTTTTTATCCTTTATTGGAGTAATTGACTAGCTAAAGGGTTAAAGTCCTTTAAAACTATCATATGTGAAAAGTCATTTAGGTGAATGATAATTAAATATTATTAGAACATTGTTGCTGTTGAGGCTGTCACATTTCTTATTTGCTAGTAATGAATAATGACAAATGATAGAAAAGATTATGATTTTAATTTTCTGCTTAGAAAATGTAATTAAACATGATTATGTTCAATCCCTTGAGACAAAAAAAAATGTTTTTTTTTTTGGAGCTAGTGTCACTCAAAAACAAGTCCAAATTAAAGGTATTGGGTACAAGAAGTATGGATTGGTGCCTAACCCTCAATAGTGGAGCTTTAATTTATCAAATTATATTCTCCCTAAAAGTCAATCGAATCTATTGATCTTGATTCCTGTCCTTCCTTTTTGTATATTATTCTTAAATACTCCGTTTCAATATGTTTATCTGATTTTAATTTGACATGAAATTTTAAAGAGCAAGAATACTTTTAAATCTTGTAATTTTAAGCAAAAAATATGTGAAACGTATAAAATAACATCATTTAATCTTACGATATTAAATTTATCACGTAAAAAGTTGAAACTAAATGGAACTAAATATTATACTTAAATAGCCTGAAAATAAAATTTTAATTTTTTTTTGAAATGGACAGAATATTATAACAAGATTCGACATTAAAGAAGAAGAAAAAAAGAGTGAGAAAAGTAAGTGGTTTACAGTGCAAATTGGTTTGTTTATAGATCTTGTTTTTCTATATTTTATGCATATATGTGCTGTCATTTTAACTCCTGGCCTAAATAATTTAATTGCATGACAGTATATGGGTACTTTTTCTCATGTTGATTGGCCTAGAACTTTATTTTTTGGGTCCTTAACGTTGAGTATTTTAATTTTTTATTGTTGGTACAATCATGTTTGGTTCCTTATGATCATGACAAAAAATACTTTAACTAGTTTATGTAATCTGCGGTGAGCTTGAACTTATCTTTCGATCGATATATTTGAATTTATTTTTTCAAAGTGAGAATTGCGAGAAAACAGAACGTATCATCATATTAAATAAAAAGTGTATTTATAAGTGCAATCTTTGTCATAGTTAAAAGATAGGAACTTCTAGAAAAACATTTCATATTTGGAGGACAATTCTCCAAGTAAATTGCGGATATTCCAGAGAATTGTGGATTCAACACATTGAAATTGATTTCATCTTAAATCTAGTACTTTTAATGCGGAACATAAATTTATATATGAAAATTTATTAAAATTGTATAGCTAATAGATTTGAATATATAATTGTAGTGCGAGATACAAGTGAACAAATACAATATAATAGAGCACTTAAGAAAATGACAATGAGGAAACTCGAAAAGACTCACGATCCCATACTCTTTGACAAACAACTTCTTATTTATGAGATTATTTTTTCTCCTGTTCTTATTTTCTTCAAGGAGAATATTAAAGACTAGAATTATGTCATATGCTGATTTTAGTCACTAAGATGTGTTAAAACTCAATAGTCTTCAATGTAAAACTCAATAGTATCTTGTTGTCCTCCTAAGATTTTATAAAAGGTCGATTATGTAGTGATCAGAGATTGATCAATTATTTAAACTTTAAATTTTCTTATAACAATTTTAAATTAATATACAATAATAAGTAATTTAATTACAATTATAATACATATGTAAGTTAATTTCTTTGATTTTTGTGGTGATTACACTTTGACGGTTGGTAGATTTTTTTGGCTTTTTTTTTTCACAAAAAAAAATTCATTTTTTGTGGTGATTACATTTTAGCAGTTTTTATTTTCTTCTTCTTGATCATACAAAAATTATAGACCTCGAAATTGATTATTTTGTACTAGAAAAAATTTCAAATAAATATCTAGTTCTTTTATTTTGAAATATTGTCCTTTATTTTTTTGAAATAATTTTTTTTTTCTAGTCATTACACTTTTAGCAGTTTTTAGATTGGCTGTTTTTTTTAATGGTGATTACACCTTGTCAGTTTTTAATTATTTTTTTATGGTGATTATACTTTGGCAGTTTGTAATTTTTTTTGGATTCACCGAATTAAAAAAAATAGATTTCAAGATTAGTTATTTACTAAAAAATATTCCATTGTTATGCAGCTTTTTTTCTTTCTAAATACATATAATAATTTAAATCACTAAGATGCGTCAATCATCTAAGAATAGAGATGTCACGTCTCCAGTGTAAAACTCAATACTTATTGTTTTGTTACTCTCCAAATAATAAGTATTGGGGTTCAAGTTAACATCTAATGATAATTAATTTTTAATATAACTCACTATTAAAAAATAATAATTTTTCACTGATCTTTCTATTGAAATTTGTTCAATGATATTCTCACAAATATTTTGATTGAATCAGTGAGAAAGAAAAAAATTTACTAATGTTTTCAGGAAAAAATTAGGAAGTTTCTCGTGAGAATTTGTTTCTCACTTTGCGTTTTCCCAATGAGTTAGCTTAACAGAAAATAAATGAAAAAAAATAATGTTCAATAGCACAAATTTCCATTGATTTACTTTGATTTCTAGTAAAATTTATGGATATTTAATATATTTTTAATACATTTATATTCTCATCCCTTTTTATTTATTTATTAATTTTAAAGAGAAACTGACAGCTTAAGAAATCAGAAGAACTATACATCATATTCTTTTAATTTCTTTTTTTCTTTTCCTGATTTTAAATATTTGTAAAAACATATTTTATTTGGTCATTGTGGAGAGTCTATAAATAGTAAGTCAGACATTAGAAAGTCTACAAATTTTACAAACTCAAAGAGTGTTTCAACAATATGAGATCTCTCTCTATTTTCTTCCTTCTCCTATCTCTTTCTTTGGTAATTCTTCTTCTACTTCCTCTTCTCTAATATTCCATTCGTCTCTTTTTGAATTTCGAGATTTAAACAATTACTTTTTACGTACTTTTCAAATATATTATTTTTTTCTATAAATTTTCATGATTATAATTAAATTGTTTGACTCTCGAAATTTAAATTGTACCGTATAGCCTAGGACATATAGTAACCATTTGCAGATTTAATTTCACTTAATTTTATGTCTTCCAATATTTTATTTAATTATTATTTTTCAGTTGGGATATGTAATTAGTGATGGTCCAGAAGAATATTGGAAGAGCAAAATGAATGGAGATCCAATGCCTAAAGCACTCAAGGACCTTCTTAATGATCAATATCAAGATTTTCCAATAGAAAGGAACAAATTTGTTAGAAATTTTGATTTGAAGGCTAATACTATTATTTATCATAATGATGTTGATATATATCCAAAAAGATCCAGGCCTACTCCTTAGGATGATCATTTTTCAGAAACAAAAGAAGAAGAAGAAGCTCAAAGGAGAAAAACTGTAGATCCCTGAAATTAATTATGCTTGATTATATTATATGTCTTTTTTATTATTATCATTATTGTATCTCTTAATTACCTAGTTAATTACAGTTTTAAGCTTCTTGATGATTAATTAGATGTTGTTTAGTTGCTATTTGTAACTATGCCTAAGTAGTTCTTTCTATCGGTTGGTAGCTGATTTGGAGATGAGTTATGCATATATTAAATTCTATATAAGTAATAGATAATATTTAGTAGCTGGTTGGGAGGTAATTAGTTTTTTATAAATAAAATTAATATGGTGTTTGATTTACAATTTAGAAACTCGCATAACTAATTATGTGTATGTCACAAAGGAATTTATGTATCACTTTATGTTGGATAGAAGAGGGGATAATTAATATCAATTAAATTGTGCATAACTAATATTTTTATTCACATAAAATAGTACATAAATTTCCTCATAACTAATAACAATATTACTAATACATGCATAACTCTAATCCTTTGGTATTATTTTGAAAATTATGTAATTTTTTCACTGTCATCACTTATATTATTTGCATGACTAGTGGGCGTTTGGGCGTAAAAAATATGAAATTTGGAGAAAAGTGTATTTATTTTTAAGTTGAAAATGATATTTGAAAATTGAAATTATGTTTAAAATATAAATATAAATTAAAATTGTTTTTGAATTTTTGTGAATGATTTTAAGTAAAAATTCTGAAAACAATTTTTTGGAAGTTTTCAGACATAAATTTGATTAAAATATATTGTTGACTTCTTATTGGCTTTAAGCCGGCTAATCTTTAAATAAAAAATAACAAGAAGAATCAATCCAACTTAATGACACCAAGCCAAATGCAAAATAATAAGTAGAATAAGTTCATCAACAAACTTTAGGAACACCAGATTGACTTTTTAATTTTAGATCACACTCCCTATCTATTTTAGTAGCTGCATTTTCAATTATCGTTCATAAAATAACTTATTTTTAAAATGTGTTTAGAAATTAAACAGATAAAAGTAAATGACACAAGAGTAGTATTTTTCTTAAATGTAACTTGTACTTCATTTGATTGTAAAACATAACTCAAAGAATTGGGGTTATTTGTTCCATTTATTAAATCAAGAAAAAATATTATTCTATATAGAATATTATTAATAAAATATGTCTGATTAACATAACTAAGACCTTTTTTAAAAATAAATAAATATATACGTCAGGAATTCATTTTTGTCTTTGTTTTCCTTAGAGAAAAAATATTCTTGATAAAGATAAATATAATTTTTAAGCACAATTTTGTCTTATACTTAATTTTGTCTTTATTTTATTTTTTATTCACATAAAAAAATAACTTAAAAAATATCGAGCCAAATTGAAGTTAAAAAAATTGAACCAAATAGAATTAATTCGATGCACACTTTTCATAACCGAAAATTGAAAAAACCAATCAAAATTTGAATAGAAGAATGGAACGTCCACTCATATTTCGCAATGAAATTTGGAAATTGATAGCAATAAATATAAATAAAAAAATACAGTTTTAACTCGTTCATAGTTCTAATTTCCAAAAGATTGCTACAGCATTAGGGTTTTTCCCGCTCACTACACCTAATACATACTTAGCAGCAAATCGATCAGGCAACAATTTGCCGGCGATCGAAATGGCGGAGGATTCCGGTTGTGCAATACAATGTCAAAGCATGGGGAACTTTTTCAGTTGACGAAACCAGGGAAGGTGAAGATGTATGTTTGCGGCGTTACACCGTAAGATTTCAGTCATATGGGCCATGCCCGGCCCGTGCCTATGTCGCCTTCGACATTCTCTACAGGTACCTGAAATAATAATTACTATATGATGTTGTTTAAGTCCGCAATTTCACTGATATTGATGATAATGTAATCGGTCGGGCTAAAGAGAATGGAAAAGATGATATCCTGTTGTGGTCTATTTTGTCAGGAATCTCTTAGGGGTCATTCGGTAGAGTATATAAAAATAACTCTAAATAGAGTGTATTAATAATGTTTGCATTAGCAATGCATGTATTAGTTATGCTTGCATTAATTATGTATAGATTGTTTTTATGCATTGTTTGGTTAGAACAAAGACAAACCGACTGATTTTGCCTTGTGTAAGGCTGCAAAGGCTGGTGAACCAAGTTGTGATAGCCCCTGGGGTCCTGGAAAACCGGGTTGGCATATTGAATGCAGTTCAATGAGCGCCACACTATCTAACACATTCTTTTGATGTACATGGTGGTAGAATTGACTTGATTTTTCCTCCTCATGAGGATGAGATTGCCCAGAATTGCGCTACTTGCCGGAGAGTAATGTTAGCTACTGGATGCATAATGGTTTTGTTAACAAAGATGGTGAGAAGATATCAAAATTTTTAGGGAACTTTTTCACTATACGTGAGGTTACTCGATTGTACCATCCCCTTGCATTAAGGTACTTCTTGTTGGGGGAACACCATCGCTCTCCTGTTAATTACTTAGTATCACAGATAGAAAATGCTTCAGAATCTGTGTTCTACATTTATCAGACCTTACATGATTGTGAACGAGCCTTGCCATCATCAACAGTACTAAATGGGTGGCTGCACCTGTTGTTAGCTAAGGCCCCAGAATGCATCAACAGGCTGCATAATGAGTTGGAAACAAACCTTGCTGATGATTTGCATACACCTACAATTTTAAAAGATGCTTTTCAGGATGCCCATAAACTTATTAATACTTATTTGATAAGCCCACATCAGTTTGTTTTGTCCCTAACCGAGATTAAAAAAGAAGTGAAGGCAGTGCTGATGTCCTTGGATTGCTCGCTGCTGGTTGAACTCGTGCTGAGGTTTTGCAGCAGTTGAAAGAGGTATGTTTATGTTTTCAATCCACACTTTTTAAGTTTGCAATCTGTGTTCTGTAAAAATTCTTTAAACTTTATGACAACAAACCACGTTATTGTTTTATTAACACCAGCTAGAAAAAACAGGAAAAGATACATAAATATATTAACAGATAAGGCACTAGTGAAGTAAAAGCTACTGCCAACATGGAGAGACTCTTCCGTTAAAGCACTTGTGCAGTGGTTATTTTTGGAACCCTCACTAGATTATCCAATGGAATAAAGTGACAGATAGGGAATGTTCCTGGCAATATACCGAGCACTCAGAAAGTTACAGGAGATGAAATCCTTTCAGAGATATCCAAATGACAAACTGCAACTGCTCTCACTCTTTCACCATTTTCACCACCTAATGGAACCTTGAGTATACTTTTTCTAGCAGGGGAGTTGAGTGTGAAATGTGAGTTGTGGACAGAGCTTTGATTTGGGGCTTCTCCTCATGATTTCTTGCACAAAATCATGCATTGCCTGTGAGGATGTGGTACAATGCTTTGTGTCTCCCTTGTAGAGAGAGACTATTGAGAAAACAAGAACCATTGTAGAAAAGTATTGAAGCTTGTTAAAATTCTTATTTGAGTTCTTTTATGGTTATTCTCTCTCTGTTATAGCTTTGTTCTGCCTGTTAATAGAAGGTTATCTGGTAAATCATGTTATATAGGTCATTGCTTCTGGATTTGAATCCAATAATCCATGTGTAACTTAAATTTTGGATACATTGCAATGCATAATTATAATTTCCCTTTCTTTAATTGAATGCTACTATCTGCGTGTTGGTTGTTCACCATCATTATTATTCATTAGCAGTATATTACATCCTGTAATTTTACTTTGAATTGAAATCGAAACATAAAATAAGCTATATTCATTGTAGTATCTTGACATACTGATGTCTATTACTACAATGCTTTCTTCTTGCATTTAGTAACAGGTTCTTTAATATTTCTAAGCAGCACTTTTGAGTTGCAATCGTTTTTGTGTGAACTCCAAATTCTACGACTACAAATCAACTGTGGAAGTTCCATTAGCAGAAAATCATACTGTTTTATTTAATTTGGATCTCACCACAGGAAAGGAAGGCAAACAAGAGGTACACTGAAACAGTACAGAAAAGATACATGAAAATATTACTAGTAAACAATAACCAGGTAGTAGTAAAACACAAGCCAACAAGAGCTGCTATCAACATGGAGAGACTGCTCTTTCAAATCACTTGTGCAGTGGTGATTTTTGGAACCCACACTAGATTATCTGATGGAAAAAAGTGACAGATAGGATATGTTCCTGGTAATATGCCAAGCAATTGGAAAGATGCATGAGATGGACTCCACTCAGAGGTATCCAAATGACAAACAGCAATTGCTTCCACTCTATCACCATTTTCACCCCCTAATGAAACCTTAAACACTTTGCTCTTGCTAATTGTGTAATGACAGTAAAAAATCGCGTAAGCGTAAGGCATGGTATGACATGCCACCATCTTAGGAGTTTCTACTTCTTGTGGAGCATCCAAAATAGTATACTCTTGAAGTGGGGGAGTTGAGTTTGAGAAATGAGTTGTGGACAGAGCTTTGAATTGGATTTTTTCTCCCATGATTCCTTGAACAAAATCAAGCATTGCCTCCGCGGATGTGGCACAGTACTTTGTCTCTCCCTTTATATGTGGAGCCTCACATTCTCTCAGTGTGTCTTCCATGGCTTTCCCCTGTGGAGAGCTTCGAGAGAATGAGAAACGTTGAAGGAGGTTTGGGAGTTCCTTTTGTGAAAATGGAATGGAATCAGCTTCTTCTTTGGGCAAGAAACTCGGAGAAGAAGAAAGATCCCTTCTTGGGAAGGAGACAGTTATTGTTTTCCCTATCTTTAGATCATCTATAAGGAAGAAAACTCTCAGAGAAGGATCTATATGATCCATATGGGATGATGAATGGATATGTTCCTTCTCCGTTTTTGCTTGATGATGCTTATTTTCTCCTTGTTTCTCGTGAATCCAAAGATGTGAATTCTCTGTTTTCGCTTGCAGCTTGTGAACATTTTCTCCTTGGTTATTGTATATCCAATTGTGATTATCAACCTTGTTTTCATGATCAATGTTGTTTGATGATAATTGAACTCCGGCTTTCTCTTTCTTGATTTTGTGATTGCCCTGCTGAAAATTTCCACCTTGGTTATTGTATATCCAGAAATAAGTGTCATCCTTGTTTTCAAGATTCTTGTTATTTGATGATGGATGAACGTGGACGTTCTCTACTGTTTTGTGATGACCATTTTCTCCTTGGTTATCATAAATCCAAAAATAGACATTAGTCTTTTGGACATCTTCATCTGGAATTGGGAAGTTCAATCTTTTGCCCTGTAGGTTCCCTTGAACCATTTTCCTAGCTTCTGTTCCATAAGCAACCTGCCAACATACATTTAATTGCTTTAACATTTAAATCAAAACTTTGTATAAGTAGTACCAATATTGAACAAACCATTAATACTAATACTATCAAAACTGAGGAAAGTAGAGTGAAAATTACCAGCAGAATTAGGGAGAGAATACAAAAACCAAGCTTAAGATCCATTTGTTTTTCTTTTGAGTCCTTCAGAAACTTTCCTGAAGTATAGATAAATAAATAGCAGAGATGTCAAATGACCCCCGGCGTGCAAAATCAAACCAACCAATAAATCGAATCGATAAAAATGTTATTGGGTCAATAGGTTTTAATAATTTTATTTAAAAAGAATTATTTGGTTATTGGTTCGATCTTAATTTTTTTAATATTGATTATTGAGTAAATCGATAACTCATTAAGACAATAGTAATTTAGTACTTTACTCATACATATATATTAATATCAATACCTTATTGGTTACTACTTTTGTCTCTTAGCCTTCAATTTTACATTATTGTCTAGTTCTTTTATTTGTGTTGCACTTTTGTATAGTTGCACCAAATTGTTGGAGGAATCATATGATTATTTTATGAGCATTTTCTTATTGGTTAAACCGAAATCGAATCATTAAGGATCAAAAATCGATTAAAAAATATCTTATTGATTTAGTGTATTTATAGATCAAAACCAATAATACATAAAATGTAAAATCAAACTTACCTATGCACACCCCTGCCCCCCACAAAAATAAATAAATTGAATAATGGAAATATTTGGACAATCAAGATGGCACTGTTTATTGATCTGATTGGATATAATGCAGTCACTTGCATTACTTTAGTCTATTCTTAGATGGACTGCTGTGGCAAGTGACAATTTAATATAGTCCGCACCGTATGAGCAAGTTTCTGAATAATGTCATAATCAATTATAAATATTGTCCGATTGAAGAACATATCATGCATGCAAATATAAATAATTAAGAAATAATTATTTTATTCTTAATCATATATATCGCGAATCGCGTTAGAGAGGGACATATATATTTGCCTCAACATATGCATGAAGGGTTAGCCCGAAAGGACAGAAATGTATTTGAAATTTTCATAAAATTCAAAACTAAACATTTTAAGCAAGATTTTGATAATATCTGTAAATAATGATAAGCTTACCTCTACAACAGCAACATATTATTTCTAGTCAAATACATAAACCTCGATCTTAGAAAAGTCTATCCTTAAAAGTCACCTCAGAACGTTTAGTGGTACAAAATGATTTTAAATTTTTGGACATTAATTGTTTTTATAGTGATAATTGTCCTTTGCAATTATCACGTGAATCATGGTCATCAAAGACAAAAATATAGAAACTAAATAAAATATGAGCAGGTTGAAGAGAAGCAATCAACTAAACATCAACTTTCCCCTTGACATAGTACTTATTATAAGTGACTTAATTTCAAGCTGACGAACAACCTTTTAATCTATATCGTTAATTTCAAGTTCACCAAACTATAATTAGAGAGCCAATGAAAACATATATTTACAAGTGAAACCAACATAAAAGACCAAAATTAAGTGATTCGACGTGTAACACACCAATGAAAATATTTAAATTAACACGTCATGGCAATTGTTTTCCATTAAAAAAAAATTACGCACATACTATTTATAATTTCAACTAAATAAATACATGATGTGTCTTCTTACCCTCTAATATCACCAAATACCAATATTAATTATCAGTACTAATATTTATTACTATTATTATTATTCATTATTTAGTCATGACAAATTATTAATACTTGCTTCGTTTAAAAAAGAATATTCTCCTTTTCTTTTTAGGTAGTATCAAAGAAAGAATGAACCTTTTCATTGTTTGGCAATAATTTAATTTTCAATTTTTCATGTGATATATTTACGGTCACAAGATTAAAATTAAATTATTATTTTTTTCCTTAAATTTTGTGTTAAGTGAAATTAAGCTGTTTTTTTTTAAAGACGGAGGGAGTAATAAACATTTGGAGGACGAGAGGGAGTTGCTCGGATGGTAAGCACCCCTCACTTTCAATCCGAAAATTGCGAATTCGAATTACCAAGAAAGCAAAAATGATGAAAGCCTCGGGAGGGATAAAAAAAAACATTTGGAGGGAGGAGGGGGAGACATGGCTGACAATTGCATATGTGAGATAAACGTGTTCTGGCCCATGAATCCGAATTAATTAATCGAGCATTTTTCTTTTTATATTATATCCACTCTTAAAAAGGGGTGAAATCTAAATGGCCGGTGATCAAGTGACTTGATCCTTCGGATATCAAACACGTGTACTCCCTCCATTATTAATGTCATATTGAAGTATCCAATGAACTCGTTTGGCAGAGTGTATTAGAAAAAAATAATGTATACATTAGTCTTGTGTATTAGTGATATTCTTTTTTAATTTCTGTATAAGTAACACTTTATTGTGTGTTAAGGTGTGTATTGCTAATATAATGGGTTTTTATGTATTAACAACACAATATTTTTAATGCATGCATTAACATGGTTAAAGACTCAATTGCCCATCAAAACCTCTTTTTATATCTTTTCTACCATAATAGTGGAGGGTATTTTTATAAATAATTTTTTTAATGTAATGTTATTTTTAATGCGTCAAATCAAAAATGCAAAAAAATAATAGCGATAATACATAAAAACCCCCCTGAACTAGGCACGAAAACTTACTTTAGTACTTAAACTTTACGGGTAATTATTTACCCCCCTTGACATATATGAAGTGAATTAATACCACCCTAAAAATATAATACCAGTCTCAAGTTGGCAAGTGTATTACACACGCGCCACGTCATTGACACATTAGAACCACATAAGCGCCACGTCATAGCCACATTGGAAATTCTTTAAAATTTTATTTTTGATTTTTTAAATTCATTTCTTTCTTTCCTTTTCAGAATATTTAAATACTAGTTAATCTTTAGTTCTTAATTAGTTTAAGAAATATTGAAATCATTAGCAGTGATTTTTTTTCAATACTCAACGTCATTTACTGCCATGTCGATTGTCGGTGTTCTTCATTTTTTTATTTTTATATACTAATTAAGGTCTAATTCTTAACTAATTCAAGAAAAAACACATTTCTTTGTAGTGATTTTTTTATTTTTTTAACAAAAAACTTTCTCTATCCATTGCTTCAATCGCCATTGCCAACCACTAACATTATAGATCGGTTGACAAAATCTCATCTTCTTTTATGCCCAAGTCTTTATTTTTCAAAAAATTTCATAACTTTTTAAGAAAAATCAAATCTCCAAAGTAAAGAGTAAAAAAAAATTATGTGGGTTTTGAATGTGATTCTTTTTGTTTATGTGTTTAACGAGAAAATGTACTTTGAATGTAGAGTTTGAAGAAGGAGAATGAGGATGGGGTGGGGTGGGGATAGGGTGGAGGGGAGTTTGAGGAAGAAAAGACAAGCAAGTAGATGGGGTAGGTGGAGTTTTGAGAAAGCGGGGTCGGTGGCTTTCTTTCTTTTTTTTTTCATTATATATATAAAGTGGGACCATTACTTTTTTAAAAAAAAAAACTTAACGTGCTTTCAAAAAAAAAAATTCTTCTTTTTTTGCCACGTCATCCGTTAGGATGGTATTAAATTCACTTCAAATATGTTAAGGGGGGTAAATAATTACCCGTAAAGTTTAAGTAGTAAAGTAAATTTTCGTGCCAAGTTCAGGAGGGTTTTTATGTATTTTCCCAAAATAATATATAATTAGTGCAAGCATAACTAATACATGCATTGTCAGTGGCAAACCTACCTTGTGCATAATGGGTGCTTAAGCACCCACTACTATCGCCTTTTATGACAAACTTTACTATTTATGTATAAAATTTAATATTTAATTGAAATGTATTAATTGAGCACCATTCTATATAGTAATTTTGAGTTAAAAAAAATTGAGCACCCACAATATAATTTTTTTGGATTTGTCACTGTACATTATTAATATATGCAAGCATTACTAATCTATTCTAATTATTATTATTCTTATACACTCTATCAAGTGATGTTTTGACATACACTTTGTATGTGTTAAAATATACTTATGTAAATAATAAATTTTGAATCCAGTAAATCTGACGATAATGATAAATTATGAATGTGAACCTATAAACTTTTAAAGGAAAAATCATCCCATACATATATATATTTAAGAGACAATATTACGGGTTTTAAAGCTACTTTTAAAATATTCTTGCTTATAACAGTTTAATTACGTGTTATAACAGATCACATTTTATTTAAAAATCAATTAAATTTTCATTTTATTAAATAAATATTTTATAATTTTATATTTATTATTAAATGATATAAATAAATAATCTACCATAATTATCTCTTACACATTTATAGGAAATTTACCTTGATTCTTGTTCCTTTTTTAATTTTACACGTCAAATCCACACCCCTAATGTCACCACGCCTCTTCTAGTCAGTAACCCACCACCCCACATTCAAAAAGTAAAATTTTCCGTTGTAACAACTATCCATTCCTCTTTCACCTCATCAATCATCTTCCATTCAAATCGTTTCTACATCTCAATATCACCTCTTAAATCAGAAAATATTCAGTCTACAATCAGAAAGAAAGGGCGATTTCATAATATTAAGAATCAAGTTTTCAAGATTTTCGTTAAAACATGTCAAAAATCAGAACATACTTCTAGAAAAAGTCTCATTTTAGTAGAAGCGAGTTCTACGGTTGGAATAGAGCCTCCGACGTTTAACATATTGACTCAAACACCACCGCATAACAAGAATGCAACTCCAGCGAAAAAGGTTGGTACTTCTCAAATTATGCGGTGGCCAAGAATGCAACTCCAGCGAAAAATGTTGGTACTTCTCAAAATAAGAAGCATATTACAGGAAAGAAAAAGAAAACTCAAGCAAAAGCAGATTACAGAAAAGGAGAAGAAAACTCAAGCAAAGAAAATTGAAAGTCCTTCAAATCAGAAGGGATAAAAGAGGAAAGGGAAAATGGTGGAACCCCCTTCTGATTCGGACTCAGATTTTATAAGCGAGAAAAATATCAAAAAAATAAAAAAATCAACAAATGTAGAAACGGGTCATTCATCAAAACCCTCCAAAAAAAGAGCAACAATAAAAAAGGCTTCAGAAATCCCAATATCAAAAGGGCTAAAAAAGTGGTTAGGGTAAATATTTTATTTTATTCATTTTCCAATTATTAAATTTAGTAGAATTTTTGTTATAATAGTTTATTTATGCATATTATTTGTGGCATAAATTTTGTTTTGATGTTTGACATAAAATTATTGTGACATAAGCATACATAATATGTATAGTTACTATCATGAAATTGATATTAATTTGGTTATTATTTTTATCAAAAAAGGTATGAAGCATGTTTAAGATTGGTATGAATCTGACTTAATATTGGTTTATGAATGTGGTATGCAGTATGTTTAACATTTGTATGAAACTTATTTAATTTTGGTATGAACTTTGTATACCTTTTAGCAGGAAAGTTATCATTCAAAATCTCTCATTATGTCTATGAATGTGAAATGAAACATGAATAATATTGGTATGAAAAATGTCTTAATATTGATTAGGAATGTGGTATGTAGTATGTTTTAACATTGGTATGAAATTGATTTAATTTTGGTATGAAGTTGATACACCTTTTAGCAGGGAAGTTATTATTCAAAATCTCTAATATCTGTATATAAATGTGGTATGAAACATGAATAATATTGGTATGAAACTGTCTTAATATTTGTATGAAGTTTGTCATCTAACTAATATCTGTATATGAATGTGGTATGAAACAAGAATAATATTGGTATGCAACTGTCTTAATATTTGTATGAAGTTTGTCATCTAAATAATATATGTATATGAATGTGGTATGAAACAAGAATAATATTGATATGACACTGTCTTAATACTTGAAGTCATGCATCTGACAAATGTGTCTCAACAAGAGTCAAGTTCAAAGTATGTATTTCTATCTTTTAGTGATTTCATCATAAAAATTATTTCACTTTATTTCTTAAAATTATTTTTCTTTCATTTTTATTTCAACGATTGTGGTATGTACACATGTTTATTTGTTGAATATATCAACAATGAAGTTTTTAATATTAATTCCATTGATATCGATGCAAAGTATCATCGTCAAAGGTACGCCACAATCATATGGCAGTACGGAAAAACAAAGTACGATGATGGTGCAATTAGTGAGAGTGAAGTAACTGAAACTGTTGATAGCAAATTTGGTGGACCCCGCATAGCAAAAGAACATGCTCCGGATACCAGCAATTACCTTATATCAAGAACACGAAAATCTAATTTGAGATAGTTGATTGGAGCTTATACTCTTAAGTATTAGAAGTTTTTTTAAGTTTTGGATGATATATATTTGTTTTTTCCTACTGTTTTAAGTTTTGGATGATATATAATATTCACTATTTTCTTCCAACTATATATAACATGCACTGTTTTCTCAAGTTGGATACTAACAGTACACAATTTGAATATCAACTTTTTTATTGGACTTTAGTTTGAAAAAACCTCATAAACATAGTACCAAATAATTCATATTCATTGTTAAACTTAACTTATGAATTACAGATTGTCTATTATAATTCCGGGATACCAATTATATAAAAACTGCATACCAATTGGGTTCAACATTAAATAGTTTTAGTTTTGAATGTTAATTGAAAACCAAATGAACAACAATTTAGATTACATGAAATAAGAGTGTCATAGAATTGGTATTCAATTTGTATAAAATTGGTATCCAATTCATATATGATTATTTTTTTTACTTCATAATCTAAGACAAAAACTAAAAAAATAAAAATGTATGAAGTTGGTATCCAACCTGTATAAATATTCAAGGAAACGAATATGACAATGTAAAACAAAAGAAGAAAATCTAATTTTTGAAATACAAAAAATAGAATCGAAGAGAGAGAAACATTTGAACAAAAGAGGATAATCTGTTTTTTGAAATACTTTTAACTGATTAGAGTAAAAAAGGGAAAACAAATATTCCTATTTTGTTTTGAATCTCCTAAATTTATGGCAATTATGAATTATCATTAATGTATTCAAATTAATTACTACAACTAATTATGTTTTATTTTTTAAAATTCATTTTTTAATATTATTTTAAAACTTTTTTTTAATAAACTGTTATATCCTGAAATTTTTTATTATTACAACTTGAAAGTTTTATTATACTGTCATAACTTGAAATTATTAGTCTTATATATGTCATTTATGAAATTTCCACGCTCCCTCTCCATTTAACAGGAAAATAGATTACTGGTTAGATTAAAAAATCCAAGTTTATTTAGGTCCATTTCTGTGAACAATATATAGGAAAACAACTGCACTTATTATTCAATTTCTTAATATTTAGTAAGTGAGAATTTTTTTTATCCAAGAGTATTTATATATAATAATTCGCGGGTACATTTGTATAATTCAGTTATTTTTGTATAAACTCGAAATAACGAATTTATACAATTATAAACATCAGAAGTGCAAATAGTTATACAAATTATATTATACAAATTTTGAATTATACAAAAGTTATACAAATTATATTATACAAATTCTGAATTATACAAATGCGCGAATTATACAAAACTAAAAAGGTGAGATGTGTAATTATAGCTAAAAGTAAGCCGCGAATTGTAATTAATGTAAACTATAGCTATATTAAGTAATTAACTAGTACTCCCTCCGTCCCATTTTATATGATGTACTTTGATTTGGCACAAACTTTAAGAAAAATGGAAAGACTTTTAAAACTTGTGGTCCAAAATGAATGATAGAAATTTGTGTGGTTGTAAATCATTTCATTAAGGGTAAAAAGGACATTTTATA
>JAJOOO010013093.1:0-19341 GCA_029582685.1 Solanum piurae
CTCTAACCTCTACCACATCATCTTCTTTTCTAATCTCAACATCCACCACAGACGGCATAGGTGGATATATGGTTTGCTTACCCCCTCGAGTCGTAACTTCCATACAATGACCATCATTCTTTGGATTTTGGATGGTGTTGCTAGGAAGAGTGCCAGGTTGACGTGGGTTCACTGTAGTAGACAACTGAGTCATCTGCTGCTCTAGATGCTTTATTGACACTGCATGGGCATCAACCTTTTGACCAATACCAGACAAGTCGTTTCTCATCTCCTTCACATTCTCATCAGTTGCATCAAACCTTCTCATCATCTTATGCATCATATCTTCAATACGCGCCAGATTGCCTCCAGATTCCCTAGTACCAGATTCCCGATTTTGAGGGGGAACATAAGGTCCAACCCGATCGTTTCTGTTGCCATAGTTGTTCCGGTTGTAGTTGTTGTCGCGATTGAAGTTTCCTTCCCGGACATATTGACCCTCTCGGTTGTAATTTCCATAGTTCCGACCTTGGTTTCCTTGACCTTGGCGCCAATTTTCCGTGTTGGATCCTTGAGCGTTAGGTCTGAAACCCCCCGTCTGTTCATTCACTGCATAAGCATCCTCCTCATAGTAACACTCCTCTACTGGTGGTGGCGTTCTAGTCAAGTAATTTACAACATTTACCTTCTCTGCACTTCCGCTCACATGCTTCAATACCAACCCCAACTCGGTCCTCATCTGAGCCATCTCTTCACGAATCTCCTCTGCAGAGTGGTTGTTCATAGCATGAACGACAAATGTGTTTATCCCAGTATCCGACCTCCTAGTGCTCCATGCTTTATTGTTGCGAGAGATCTTCTCCAATTTTTCTCCAATCTGTGCAATAGTGCAGTCACCATATGATCCTCCAGCAATAGTGTCGAGCACTGCTTTATTGTTGTCATCCTGACCTCGATAGAAATATTCCTTAAGCGACTCATCATCAATACGGTGATTCAGAACACCTCTTACAAATGCAGTGAACATGTCCCAAGAGCTACTCACAGACTCCCCAGGCAATGCTACAAAATTATTGACCCTATCTTTGTGATTGAGTGTCTTGGACAATGGATAATATCTTGCTAAGAACACATCCTTCAGTTGGTCCCATGTATATATTGAGTTGTAAGGAAGCTCAGTGAACCATACAGCAGCATCGCCTGTCAGTGATAAAGGGAACACTTGCAACCCGATGACATCCAAATCTAAGTCCATTCGACCTACAGAGCTTTTGCAAACCACCCTAAGCTTGGCCACGTGAGCATGTGGGTCCTCTGATGGTGACCCCGAGAACAAGCCCCTTGCTGTAAGCATTTGCATCAAGCTACTGGTCACTACAAATGTTTGCCCCGGAGGAAGAGGGGGTAGAATAATAGGTCCATCTGAGTCAGCAATATTGATGTTGCCCATATAGTTGTCATGTAGTCGTGACCCTGGTGGACCATGCATCCTCAATGCATTTCCCAATTGATTCTCAGTTGGAACCTGGTTGTCCCCACCAACCACTCTCGGGGGTTGCAACCCAACTTCATCACCAAGATTTCCTCCGATAGGATTTACTTGATTTCCTGGATTGTTCATTCTTCGCAAAGTTCGGTTCAACTCTGGGTCGTAAGGAGTAAGTGGTTCACGGTATATCAAAAACCCTAAGCTCTAAACCCTAAATTCTAAAAATCTGTAAACCCTAACCTAACCACACACAAAAAACCCTAAACCCTAAACACTAAAAAACCCTAAGAAAAACTTAACCCTTAAAAACTCTAAAAATACAAAAAACCCTAAATCATATATACTAAACATCAAAAACACAAAAAACTCCTAAACCCTAAACCCTAAAAAACACAAAAAAAATTCTAAGCCTTAAACCATAAACCTTAAAACCCTAAAAAACCCTTAAGCTAAGAAATCTAAAGCCCTAAACCCTAAAAACTTAGATAAAACCCTTAACCTAAAACCGTAAACCTAAAAAACCCGTAAGCCTTAAACCCTAAAACCCTAAGATAACCTAAGCCCTAAACCTTAAGAAACCCTAAATCCTATCAAGCCTAATAAAACCTTAAAAAGTGTTTAAAACCCCTACAAAACCCTAAGATCTAAACTCTAAGCCCTAAATCCTAAAACTCTATAAACCTTAAACCTAAAAAAAAAAAAAAAAAACCTAAGCGCTAAACCCTAAGCCCTAGAAAACCCTAAGAAACACTTAACCCTTAAAAACCCTAAAGAATCCAAGAACCCCTAAAGCTAAAAAAACTCTAAGCTTTAAACACTATAAAACCCTAAATCGTATATGCTAAACCCTAAAAAACACAAAAAAAAAACTAAGCCCTAAACCCTAAAAAACCCAAAGCCCTAAACCTTTTAAACCTAGATAAAACTCTTAACCTAAAACCATAAACCTAAAAAAATCCTAAGCCCTAAATCCTAAAAAACCATAAGAAACACTTAACCCTAAAAAACCCAAAAAACTCTAAGCTCTAAACCCTATAAACCCCTAAATCGTACATACTAAGCCCTAAAAAATACAAAAAACCCATAAACCCTAAAACTATAAAATACTAAGAACCCCTAACCTAAAAACAAAGCCCTAAACCCTAAAAACCTTGATAAAACCATTAACATAAAATCCTAAACCTAAAAAATCCCTGAGCCCTTAGCCCTAAGCCCTAAACACTAACCTAAAACATTAATTCCGAAACCTAAAACCCTAAGAAACCCTAAACCCTTAACCTTAAGAAACCCAAAATTCTGTAAACCGTAAAATAAACCCTAACAACCATTTAAAACCCCTATAAAACCCTAAATCCTAATAAATCCATAAACCCTAAACCTAAAAAACACAAAAAAACTAAAGCTCTAAACCCTAAGAAACACTTAACCCTTAAAACCCCTAAAAACCAAAACCCCTAAACCTCATAAACTCTAATCTCTAAACCCTATAAATCCGTAAATCGTATATGCTAAACCCTAAAAAAATCAAAAAAAACACTAAGATATAAACCCTAAACCTATAAAACCCTAAAAATCCTTAACCTAAAATACCCAAAGCCCAAACCCTATAAACCTAGATAAAACCCTTAACCTAAAACCCTAAGCATAAAGAAACGCTAAACATTAACTTAAAACCCAAAATCCTAAACCAAAAGAGCCCTAAAACACCCTAAACCCTAAACCTTAAGAAACCCTAAATCCTATAAATCCTAAAAGAAATCCTATAAACCATTTAAAATCCCTACAAACCCTAACCTCTAAATCCTAAATACTAAAACCTTTTAAACCCCAAACCCTAAACCCTAAAAAACCCTAAGGAACAATTAACCCTTAAAAACCTTTTAAAACCCAATAATCCCTAAACCTAAAAAATTCTAAGTTCTAAACCCTATAAATCCCTAAATTGTATATGCTAAACCCAAAAAAATACAAAAAAAAACCTAAGCCCTAAATCCTAAACCTATAAAACCCTAAAGAACCCAAAGACCTAAACCTTAAAACCCTAAATAAAACCCTTAACCTATAACCCTAAACCTAACAAAACCCTAAGCCCCAAACCCTAAACACTAACCTAAAACCCTAAGAAACCCTAATGTCTAAACCCTAAAAAACACAAAAGAAAACCCTAATTCCTAAACCTAAACCTATAAAATCTTAAAAAACCTTAACCTAAAACACCCAAAGCCCTAAACCCTAAAAACCGAGATAAAACCCTTAACCTAAAACCCTAAACCCAAAAAAACAATAAGCCCTAACCTAAAACCCTAAGAAACCCTAAACCTTAAGAAACCCAAAATCCTTTAAACCCTAAACTAAAACCTAAAAACCAACTAAACCCCGTGCAAAAGCCTAAGCTCTAAACCCCAAATCCTAAAAATTCGTAAACTTTAAACTTAAAAAATATAATAAAAAAAAACCTAAGCCCTAAGCCCTAAACCCTAAACCCTAAAAAACCTGAAGAAACACTTAACCCTTAAAGACCCTAAAAAATTCTAAGCTCAAAACCCTATAAAGCCCTAAATCGTATATGCTAAACCCTAAAACACACAAAAAAAAGCCCTAAACCCTACACCTATAAAATCCTAAAAGACCTTAGCCTAAAAAACTCATAGCCCTAAAACCTAAAAACCTAGATAAAACCCTTGACACAAAAATACCCTAAGCCCTAAACCCTAACCTAAAATCCTAAACCTAAAAAAGCCCTAAACCCTAAACCCTAACCTAAAAATCCTAAATCCTAGACCTTAAACTCTAAACCCTAAATCTTATGTAACCCTAAATCCAATAAATCCTATAAATATGTAAACCTTAAACCTTAAGAAACACTTAACCCTTAAAAATCCTAAAAAACCAAAAAATCCCAAAACCGACAAAACTCTAAGCTCTAAATCCTATAAAGCCCTAAATCGTATATGTTAAATCCTAAAAAATTCAAAAAACAAAAATCCTAAGCCCTAAACATTAAACCTATAAAACCCAAAAAACCTTAACCTAAAAAACCCAAAGCACTAAAACTTAAAAACCCTAACCAAAAACCCTAAACCGAATAAAACCCTAACTCGAAACCCTTAACCCTAACGTAAAACCCTAAATCCTAACATAAAATCCTAAGAAACCCTAAAGACTAAACCTTAAGAAGCCTTAAATCCTATAAACCCTATTATAAACCATTAAAAGCCCTAAAAAACCCAAAGATCTAAATCCTAAATCCTAAAAATCCATAAACCCTAAACCTAAAAACACAAAAAAAAAACCTAAGCCCTAAACCCTATACCCAAAAAACCCTACGAAACACTTCACCCTTAAAAACCCTAAAAAAGCACTAAACCTAAAAAACACAAAAAAAAAACCAAAGCCCTAAACCCTAAAAACATAGATAAAACCCTTAACCTAAAACCCTAAATCTAAAAAAACCCTAAGCCCTAAACCCTACAACCTAACCGAAAACCCTAAGAAATCTTAAAGCTTAAACCTTAAGAAACCCTAAATCCTATAAACCATAAAATAAACGCTAAACCCCATTTAAAACCCCTACAAAACCAAGGCTCTAAATCCTAAATCCTAAATATTCGTAAATCCTAAGCCTAAAAAGCACAAAAAAAAAACCTAAGCCCTAACCTAAAACCCCAAAAACCTAGATAAAACCCTTAACCGAAAACCCCAAACCTGAAAAACACGAAATCAAAAAACCCTAAACCCTAATCTAAAACCCTAAATCCTAAACCTAAAACCCTAAGAAACCCTAAACCTTAAAAAACCCTAAATCCTATGAACCCTAAAATAAACCCAAAAAACCATTTCAAACACCTACAAAACTCTAAGATCTAAACCCTAAATCTAAAAAATCCGCAAACCCTAACCCTTAAAAAGACAAAAAAATAATCCCTAAAGCCTAAACCCTAAGAAACACTTAACCCATAAAAACCCTTAAAAACACAAAAACCCTAAACCTAACAAACTCAAAGATCTAAACCCTATAATGCCCTAAATATTATATGCTAAACCCTATAATGCCCTAAATAGTATATGCTAAACCCTAAAAAATACCGAAAATAATCCTAAGCGCTAAACCCTAACCCTATAAAATACTAAAAAACCTTAACCTAAAAAACCCAAAGCCCTAAATCCTAAAAACCTAAATAAAACCCTTAACCTAAAACCCTAAACCTAAAAAAACCCTCAGCCCTAAACCCTAAACCCTAAAACATACACTTATAACCCTTTGAAACCCTAAACAGTAAACCTTATAAAACTCTAAATCTAATAAACCCTAAAAACTTTTTAAAACCCCTACAAAATCCTAAGCTCTAAACCCTAAATCCTAAAAATCCATAAACCCTAAACCTAAAAAAGATTTAAAAAAAACCATAAGCCCTAAACCCGAAACGCTAAAAAACCCTAAGAAACACTTACCCCTTAAAAATGATAAAAACCCAAAACCCAATAAACCTAAAAAAATTCTTAGCTCTAAACCCTATAAATTCCTAAATCGTATATACTAAACCAAAAAAAACCCTAAGTCGTAAACCCTAAAAAACCCAAAGTCCTAAACCCTAAAAACCAAGAAAAAAGCTTAACCTAAAAAAACCTTAAATCATAAACCTTAAGCAACCCTAAATCCTATAAACCCTAAAATCCATTTAAAACCCCCACAAAGCCTTAAGATCGAAACCCTAAATCCTAAACATCCGTAAAACCTAAATCTAAAAAACACGAAAAACCCCAAGTCCAAAACCTTAAACCCTAACAAACACTTAACCCTTAAAATCCCTAAGAACCTAAAACCCCCTAAAACTAAAAACTCTAAGCACTAAACTGTATAAAGCCCTAAATCGTACTTGATAAACCCTAAAAACACACAAAAGAAACCTAAGCCCTGAACAATAAACCTATAAAACCCTTAAAAACCCAAATCCCTAAACTATAAAAATCTAGATAAAATCATTAACCTATAACCCTAAACCTAAAAAAACCCTAAACCCTAACCTAAAACTTTAAATACAAACCTAAAACACTAAATCCTAAACCTAAAACCCTAAATCCTTATCATAAAACTGTAAACCTAAAAAACCTCTAAACCCTAACCTAAAACCCCAAACCCTAAAAATAAGAAACCTTAAATCCTATAACCCCTAAAATAAACCCTAAAACCATTTAAAACCCCTAAAAACCCAAAACTCTAGACCCTAAATCCTAAAAATCCGTAAAACCTAAACCTAAAAAGCACAAAAAAAAACCTAAGCCGTAAACCCTAAGAAACACTTAACCCTTTAAAACCCCTAAACCTAAAAAAACTCGAAGCTCTAAACCCTTTAAACCCCTAAATTGTATATGCTAAACCTTAAAAATACATTTAAAAAAAGCCCTAAGCCCTAAAACCTAAACCTATAAAATCCTAAGAAACCCTAAACCATAAACCTTAAGAAATCCAACATCCTAGAAACTCTAAAATAAACCCTAAAAACCATTTAAAACCCTTATATCGTGAAAAGCCGTACACCCTAAACATAAAAACAAAAACAAAAAAACCTAACCCCTAAACCTTAAAAACCCTAAGAAACACTTAACCCTTAAAAATCTTTAAAAAACCCTAAACCTAAAAAACTCTGAGCTCTAAACCTTATAAATCCCTAAATTATATATGCCAAACCCTAAAAAACCTATCAAAAAAACCTAGGCCCTGAACCCTTAACCTATAAAACAATAAAAAACATTAACCTGAAAAACCAAAAGTCCTAAACCCAAAAAACCTAGATAAAACCCTTAACCTAAAACCCTAAACCTTAAAAACCCTAAGCCCTTAATCCTAAAAACCTAGATAAAACCCATAACATAAAACTCTAAACCTAAAAAATCCCTAAGCCTTAAACCCTATACCTAAAAATCCCTAAACCCAACCATAAACCCTAACCTAATATCCTAAACCTAAACCCTAAGAAACCCTAAACCTTAAACCTAAAGAAACCCTAAAATAAACCATAAAGTCATTTAAAACCCCTACAAAACCCTAAGTTCTAAACCCTAAATGCTAAAAATCAGTAAACCCTAAACATAAAAAAAAAACTAATACCTAAACCCTAAAAAACCATAAGAAACACTTCACCCTTAAAAATCACTAATAAACCCAAAAACTCCTAAACCTAAAAACCTCTAAGCTCTAAACTTTATAAATCCCTAAATCATATATGCTAAACCCTAAAAAATAGAAAAATAAACCCTAAACCCTAAATCCTAAACCTATAAAACCCTAAAGAAATTTAACCTAAAAAACCCAAAGCCATAAACCCTAAATACCTAGATAAAACCCTTAACCTAAAACTCTAAACCTAAAAAAACTCTAAGCCCTAAACCCTAAACCTATAAAAATCCTAAAAACCCAAAACCCCTAAACATATAAAATATAAGCTCTAAACCCTATAAATCCCTAAATCATATATGCTAAACCCTAAGAAACACAAAAAAACCTTAGCCGTACACCCTGAACCTATAAAAACCTTCAAAACCATAACCTAAAAAACCCTAAACCCTTAAAACCTAGAAAAACCCTTAACCTAAAACCCTAATACTAAAAAACACCCTAAGTCGTAAACCCTAAAAACCTAGATAAAACTACAAACCTAAAACCCTAAACCTAAAAAAAACCTTAAGCCCTAAACCTTAAACCATAAAACTATAAAACCCTAAGAAACCTTAACCTAAAAAATCAAAGCCCTAAACCCTAAAAACCTAGATAAAGCCCTTAACCTAAAACCCTAAACACAAAAAAAAACTTTAATCCCTAAACCATAAACCCTAACCTAAAACCCAAAATCCTAAACCTAAAATCCTAAACCTTAAGAAACCCTAAATACTATAAACCCTAAAATAAACCCTAAAACACGTTAAAAACCTCTGCCACACCCTAAGCTCTAAATCCTAATTACTAAGAATATGTAAACCTTAAACCTAAAAAACTCTAAGCTCTAAACCCTATAAAGCCTTAAATCATATATGCTAAACCCTAGAAAACACAAAAAATGTTAAACCCTAAACCCGAAACCTATAAAATCCTAAAAAACCTTCATCGAAAAAACCCAAAGCCCTAACCCTTAAATACTTAAATATAACAATTAACCTAAAACTCTAAACCTAAATATAACCTTTAACCTAAAACCCTAAACCTAAAATAACCCGAAGCCCTAAACCCTAAACCCTAAACCCTAAAACTATAAATCCTAAACCTAAAGCCCTAAGAAACCCTAAACCTTAAGAAATCTTAAACCTTAAGAAACCCTAAATCATATAAACCCTAAAAACAATTTAAATCCCCTAAAAACCCTAAGCTCTAAACCATAAACCCTAAAAACCCCTAAGAAACACTTAACCCTTAAAAACCCAAAAAACATATAAACTCCTATACCTAAAAAATTCTAAGCTCTAAACCTTATAATGCCCTAAATCGTATATGCTAAACCCTAAAAAACACAAAAAAAATCTAATCCTAAACCTAAAACCCTAAGAAACCCTAAACCCTAAACCTTAAATAACCCTAAGTCCTATAAACCCTTATGTAAACCCTAAAAAGCGTTTAAAACCCCCATAAAAACACCCTATACTCTAAATCCTAAATCCTAAAAATTTGTAAACCTTAAACCGAAAAAACACAAAAAAACCCTAAACCCTAAATCCTAGGAAACCCTAAGAAACATTAAACCCTTACAAACCCTAAAAAACCCAAAAACGCCTATACCTAAAAAACCTCTAAGCTCTAACCCTATAAAGCCCTTAATCGTATATTCTAAACCCTATAAAACCCCAAAGAACATTAAACCCTAAACCCTAAACCTATAAAACCCTAAAAAACCTTAACCGAAAAAACCCAAACCCCTAAACCATTAAAATCTACATAAAATTCTGCCCTAAACCATAATCAGTAACCTAAAACCCTAAATCCTAAACCTAAAACCCTAAGAAACCCTAAACCTTAAGAAACCCTAAATACTATAAATCCTAATATAAAGCCTAAAATCCATTTAAAACACCTACAAAACCCTAAACTCTAAACCCGAAATCCTAAAAATCTGTAAATCGTAAACTTAAAAAACACATAAAAACTATAAGACCTAAACCCTAGAGCAACCTAAGTAACACTTATACCTTAAGAACCCGAAATAATACAAAAACTCCTAAACCTAAAAACTCTAAGCTCTAAACCCTATAAACACCTAAATTGTATATACCAAACCCAAAAAAAACACAAAGAAAAATGCTAAGCCCTAAAGCCAAAACATATAAAATTCTAAAAACCCTTAACCCGAAAAAACTCAAATCCCTAAATCCTAAAAACCTAGATAAAACTCTTAACCTAAAACCCTAAACCTGAAAAACCTTAAGCCCTAAAACCTAAATCTTAACCTAAAACCCTAACTCCTAAACTAAAATCCTAAGAAATCCTAAACCCTTAACCTTAAGAAACCCTAAGTCCTATGAACCCTAAAACCCATTTAAAACCCCTACAAAACCCTAAACCTAAAAACACAAAAAACCCTATGCCCTAAACCCAAAACCCTAAAAAACCCTAAGAAGCATTTAACTCTTAAAAACCCTAAAAAACCTAAAACTCCTAAACCTAAAAAAAACTCTAAGCTCTAAACCCTATAAAGCCCTAAATTGTAAATGCTAAACCCTAAAAAAGTAAAAACAAAAACCTTAGTCGTCAACCCTAAACCTATAAAACCCTTAAAAACCATAACCTAAAAAGCCCAAAGACCTAAACCCTAAAAACCTAGATAAAACCCTTAACCTAAATCCCTAAACCTAAAAAAACCCTAAGCCCTAAACCCTAAACCTTAACCTAAAACCCTAACTCCTAAACTAAAACCCTAAACTCTTAACCTTAAGAAACCCTAAGTCCTATGAACCGTAAAAACCATTTAAAACCCCTACAAAACCCAAAGCTCAAAACCCTAAACCTAAAAACACAAAAAAACCTATGCCCTAAACCTAAACCATAAGAATCACTTAACCCTTAAAAACCCTAAAAACCCTAAATATCCTAAACCTAAAAAACTCTAAGCTCTAAACCCTATAAATCCCTAAATGGTATATGCTAAACCCTTAAAAACACACAAAAAAAATGTTAGTCGTCAATCCTAGACCTATAAAACCCTTAAAACCATAACCTAAAAACCCCAAATCCCTAAACCCTAAAAGCCTAGATAAAATCCTTAACCTTAAAAAACTCTAAGCTGTAAACCCTTAAAACCTAGATAAACCGTTAACCTAAAACCCTACACCTAAAAAAACCCTAATCCCTAAACCCTAAACCCTAAACCCTAAACCCTAAACCATAAACCTATAAAACCCTAAAAAAACCTTAACCTAAAAAACTCAAAGCCCTAAACCCTAAAAACTTAGATAAAACCCTAAACGTAAAAAAAACTGTAAGCACTAAACCCTAAACCCTAACTTAAAACCCTAAATCCTAAACCTATAACCCTAAGAAACCCTAAATCCCATAACCCTAATATCATCCCTAAAAACCGTTTAAAACCTCTACCACACCCTAAGCTCTAAATCCTAAATCCTAAGCTTCTATAAACCTTAAACCTAAAAACACTAAAAAAAAAAAAACCTAAGCCCTCATCCCTAAACCCTAGAAAACCCTAAGAAGCACTTAACCCTAAAAAACCCAAAAACCCCTAAACCTATAAAACTCTAAGCTCTAACCCCAATAAGGCCTTAAATCGTATATGCTAAACCCTAAAAAACACAAAGAAAAATAAGCCCTAAACCCTAACCCTATAAAACCCTAAAAACTCTAACCCCAATAAGGCCTTAAATCGTATATGCTAAACCCTAAAAAACACAAAGAAAAATAAGCCCTAAACCCTAAACCTATAAAACCCTAAAAACCATAACCTAAAAATCCCAAAGCCCTAAACCCTAAAAATCTAGATAAAACCATTAAACTAAAACCCTAAACCTTGAAAACCCTCAACCCTAAAACCCTAAGCCATAAACCTATAAAACCCTAAAAACCCTTAACCTAAAAACTCAAAGCACCAAACCCTAAAAACCTAGATAAAACCCTTAACCTAAAACTCTAAACCTAAAAAAACTGTAAGCCCTAAACCCTAATCTAAAACCTTAAATTCTAAAACTAAACCCTAAGAAACCTTAAATCCTAAAACTAAACACTAAGAAACCTTAAACCCTAAACCTTAAGAAACCCTAAATCCTATACACCCGAAAATAAACCCTAAAAACCATTTAAAACTTCTACCACACCCAAATCTCTAAATCCTATATCCTAAGAATTCGTAAACCTTAAACCTAAAAAAAACTAAAAAAAAAACTAAGCCATCAACCCTAAACCCTAAGAAACACTTAACCCTTAAAAACACCAAAATCCCTAAACCTAAAAAACTCTAAGATCTAAACCCTATAAATCCCTAAATCATATATGCTAAACCCTAAAATTACACAAAAAAACCATAAACCCTAAACCTATAAAACCCTAAAAGCCTGAACTTAAAACACCTAAAGCCCTAAACCCTGAAAACCTAGATAAAACCTTTACCCAAAAACCCTAAACCTAAAAAAACCCTAAGCCCTAAACTTTAACCTAAAACCCTACATCCTAAACCTAAAACACTAAGAAACCCTAAACCTTTAGAAACCATGAATCCTATAAACCCTAAAATAAATTCTCAAAACCATTTTAAACCCCTCCAAAACCCTAAGCTCTAAACCCTAAATCCTAAAAATCTGTAAGCCCTAAACCCTAGAAACCCCAAAAAAAAATCCTAAGAAACAGTTAATCCTTAAAAACCCTATTAAAAAAACAAAAAAAAAAAAAACCTAAGCAAAAAACCCTAATAAACTTAACCTTAGAAACCCAAACCCCTAACCCTAAAAAACCTAGACAAAAACCTTACCCTAAAACTCTAAACCTAAAAAACCTCTAAGCCCTAAGCCCTAAACCCTCAACCCTAACCTAAAACCCTAAATCCTAAACCTAAAAGCCTAAGAAATTCTAAAATAAACAGTATAAACAATTTAAAACCCCTACAAAATGCTAAGTTCTAAACCCTAAATTCTAAAAAGAAGTTAATGCTAAATCTAAAAGGCACAAAAAACCCTAAGACTTAAACCCTAAAAAACCGTAAGAAACACTTAACCCATAAAACCACTAAAAAACCCAAAAACCACTAAACCTAAAAAAGTCTAAGCTCTAAACTCTATAAAGCCCAAAACTGTAATGTGAAACCCTAAAAAACACAAAAAAAACCCTACCTAAACCCTTAACCTAAAAAACACAAAGCACTAAACCCTAAAAACCCTTAACCTAAAATTATAAACCTAAAAAAACCCTAAACCCATACCTAAAACCCTAAATTGTAAACCTAAACCCATAAGAAACTCTAAACCCTAAAACTTAAGAAACCCTAAATACAATAAATCCTAAACCTATTTAAAACCCCTACAAAATTCTATGCTCTAAACCCTAAATCCTTAAATTTTGTGACCCTAAACCTAAAAAATACAAAAAAACCCTAAACCTAAAAAAAACCTAAACCCTAACCTAAGACCCTAAATCGTAAACCTAAAACCCTAAGAAATACTAAACCCTAAACCTTACGAAACCCTAAATCCTATAAACCTTAAAATAAACCCTAAAAACAATTTAAAACCCCTAAAAACCCCTAAGCTCTAAACCATAAATCCTAAAAATTCATTAACGCAAAACCTAAAAAACACAAAAAAGCCCTAAGCCCTAAACTCTAAAAAAACCCTAAGAAACATTTAACCCTTAAAATCCCAAAAAACCCAAACACCCCTAAACCTAAAAAATTCTAAGCTATAAACCCTATAAAGCCCTAAATCGTATGTGCTAAACCCTAAAAAACACAAAAAAAACTAACCCCTAAAAAATTCTAAGCTATAAACCCTATAAAGCCCTAAATCGTATATGCTAAACCCTAAAAAACACAAAAAAAACTATGCCCTGAACCCTAAACCTAAAAAACCCAAATCCCCAAACCATAAAAACCTAGATAAAATCCTTAACCTATAAGCCTAATCCTAAAAAAATCCTAAACCCTAACCTAAAACCCTAAATCTAAACCTAAAACCCTAAATCCTAAAACTAAAACACTAAATCCTTAACCTTAAACCCTAAATCTAAAAAACCTCTAAACCCTAATCTAAAACCCCAAGACCTAAAAATAAGAAACCCTATATCCTAAGACCCCTAAAATAAACCCTAAAAACCATTTAAAATCCCAAAAACGCCTAAGCTCTAACCCCTAAATCCTAAAAATCTGTAAACCCTAAACCTAAAAAACACAAAAATCCCTATGCCCTTAACCCTAAGAAACATTTAACCCTTAAAAACACCTAAACCTAAGAAAACTCTAAGCTCTAAACCCTTTAAAGCCCTGAATTGTATATGCTAAACCCAAAAAACACATAAAAACAAACTGTAAGCCCTAAACCCTAACCTATGAAAGCCTAAAAACCTTAACCTAAAAAACTCAAAGCCCGAATCCCTAAGATCCTAAATAAAGCCCTTAACCTAAAACCCTAAACCTAAATAAAACCTCAGCCCTAAATCCTAAACCCTAAAACATAAGCCTATAACCCTATGAAACCCTAAACAGTAAACCTTATAAAACCCTAAATCTAATAAAACCTAAAAACTTTTTAAAACCCCTACAAAATCCTAAGCTATAAACCCCAATTCCTAAATATCCATAAACCCTAAACCTAAAAAAGATTTTAAAAAAACCATAAGGCCTAAACCTGTAACGCTAAAAAACCCTAAGAAACACTTAACCCTTAAGAACCCTAAAAAACCAAAAACAACTAAACCTAAAAAAATTCTTAGCTCTAAACCCTATAAATCCCTAAATCATAAATGCTAAACCAAAAAAAACACAAAAAAAACCCTAAGTCGTAAACCCTAAACCTATAAAACCCTAAAAAACCTTAACCTAAAAAACCAAAAAGTCCTAAACCCTAAAAACCAAGAAAAAAACGTAACCTAAAAAAACCCTAAATCATAAACCTTAAGCAACCCTAAATCCTATAAACCCTAAAATTCATTTAAAACCTCTACAAAGCCTTACGATTGAAACCCTCCCCCAAGTCCAAAACCTTAAACCCTGAGAAAGACTTAACCCTTAAAATCCCTAAGAACCCAAAAATCCCTAAGAACCCAAAAACCCCTAAATCTAAAAAACTCTAAGCACTAAACTCTATAAAGACCTAAATCGTACTTGATGAACCCTAAAAACACACAAAAGAAACCTAAGCCCTGAACCATAAACCTAAAAAACCCTTAAAACCCCAAATCCCTAAACCACAAAAATATAGATAAAATCATTAACCTAAAACCCTAAACCTAAAAAAACCCTAAACCCTAACCTAAAACTTTAAATACAAACCTAAAACACTAAATCCTAAACCTAAAACCCTAAATCCTTATCATAAAACCGTAAACCTAAAAAACCTCTAAACCCTAACCTAAAACCCCAAACCCTAAAAATAAGAAACCCTAAATCCTATAACCCCTAAAATAAACCCTAAATCCATTTTAAACCCCTAAAAACCCTAGGTTCTAGACCCTAAATCATAAAAATCCGTAAAACCTAAATCTAAAAAACACAAAAAAAAACCTAAGCCGTAAACCCGAAGAAACACTTAACCCTTTAAAACCCCTAAACTTGAAAAAACTCGAAGCTCTAAACCCTTTATAGCCCTAAATTGTATATGCTAAACCCTAAAAATACATTAACAAAAACCCTAAGCCCTAAAACCTAAACCTATAAAAGCCTAAAAAAGTCAAAGCCCTAATCCCTAAGAACCTAGATAAAACCCTTAACCTGAAACCTTAAACCTAAAATAGCCCTAAGCCAAAAACCCTAAATCCTACCCAAAAACCCTTAATCCTAAACCTAATATCCTAAGACACCCTAATCTTAAACCTTAAGAAACCCTAAATCCTATAAACCCTAAAATAAACCCTTAAAACCATTTAAAGACCCTAAAAAATCCTAAGCTCTATTCCCAAAATCCTAAAAATCAGTAAACACTACACCTAAAAAACAAAAACAAAAAACCTAATTCCTAAACCCTAAACCTTAAAGAATCCTAAGAAACACTTAACCCTAAAAAATCCAAAAACCCCTACACCTAAAAAACTCTAAGCTCTAAACCCTATAAAGCCTTAAATCATATATGCTAAACCCTAGAAAACACAAAAAAAGCTAAACCCTAAACCCTAAACCTATAAAATCCTAAAAAACCCAAAGCCCTAAACCTTAAATACCTAAATATAACCAGTAACCTAAAACCCTAAACCTAAATATAACCTTTAACCTAAAACCCTAAACCTAAAATAACCCCAAGCCCTACATCCTAACCTAAAACTATAAATCCTAAACCTAAAACCCTAAGAAACCCTAAACCTTAAGAAATCTTAAACCTTAAGAAACCCTAAATCCTATAAACCCTAAAAACAATTTAAATCCCCTAAAAATCCTAAGCTCTAAACCATAAACCCTAAAAACCCCTAAGAAACACTTAACCCTTAAAAACCCTAAAGAACATATAAACTCCTATACCTAAAAAACTCTAAGCTCTAAACCTTATAATGCCCTAAATCGTATATGCTAAACCCTAAAAAACACAAAATAAACCCTAATCCTAAACCTTAAACCCTAAGAAACCCTAAACCTTAAATAACCCTAAGTCCTATAAACCCTAATGTAAACTTTAAAAAGCGTTTAAAACCCCAAAAAACCCTATACTCTAAATCCTAAATCCTAAAAATTTGTAAACCTTACACCAAAAAAACACAAAGAAAAGCCTAAACCCTAAATCCTAGAAAACCCTATGAAACACTAAACCCTTACAAACCCTAAAAAACCCAAAAACGCCTATACCTAAAAAAACTCTAAGCTCTAACCCTATAAAGCCCTTAATCATATATGCTAAACCCTATAAAACCCCAAAGATCATTAAGCCCTAAACCCTAAACATATAAAACCCTAAAAAACCTTAACCGAAAAAACCCAAACCCCTAAACCATAAAAACCTACATAAAAATCTGCCCTAAACCATAATCTGTAACCTAAAACCCTAAATCCTAAACCTAAAACCCTAAGAAACCCTAAACCTTAAGAAACTCTAAATACTATAAATCCTAATATAAAGCCTAAAATCCATTTAAAACACCTACAAAACCCTAAACTCTAAACCTGAAATCCGAAAAATTTGTAAACCCTAAACTTAAAAAACACAAAAAAACCGTAAGCCCTAAACCCTAGAGCACCCTAAGAAACACTTATACCTTAAGAACCCGAAATAATACCAAAACTCCTAAACCTAAAAACTCTAAGCTCTAAACCCTATAAACCCCTAAATTGTATATACCAAATCCAAAAAAAACCCTAAGCCCTAAAGCCAAAACATATAAAATCCTAAAAACCCTTAACCTAAAAAACTCAAATCCCTAAATCCTAAAAACCTAGATAAAACTTTTAACCTAAAACCCTAAACCTGAAAAAACCTTAAGCCCTCAAACCTAAATCTTAATCTAAAACCCTAAGAAATCCTAAACCCTTAACCTTAAGAAACCCTAAGTCCTATGAACCCGAAAACCCATTTAAAACCCCTACAAAACCCTAAACCTAAAAACACAAAAAACCCTATGCCTTAAACCCAAAACCCTAAAAAACCCTTAGAAACATTTAACCCTTAAAAACCCTAAAACTCCTAAACCTAAAAAACTCTAAGCTCTAAACCCTATAAAGCCCTAAATTGTATATCCTAAACCCTAAAAAAGTCAAAAAAAACCTCAGTCGTCAACACTAAACCTATAAGACCCTTCAAAACCATAACCTAAAAAACCCAAAGTCCTAAACCCTAAAAACCTAGATAAAACCCTAAATCTAAATCCCTAAACCTAAAAATACCCTAAGCCCTAAACCCTAAACCTTAACCTAAAACCCTAACTCCTAAACTAAAACCCTAAACTCTTAACCTTAAGAAACCCCAAGTCCTATGAACCCTAAAACCCATTTAAAACCCCTACAAAACCCAAAGCTCAAAACCCTAAACCTAAAAACACAAAAAAACCCTATGCCCTAAACCTAAACCCTAAGAAACACTTAACCCTTAAAAACCCTAAAACTCCTAAACCTAAAAAACTCTAAGCTCTAAACCCTATAAATCCCTAAATCGTATATGTTAAACCCTTAAAAACACACAAAAAAACCCTTAGTCGTCAATCCTAGACCTATAAAACCCTTAAAACCATAACCTAAAAACCCCAAATCCCTAAACCCTAAAACCCTAGATAAAATCCTTAACCTTAAAAAACTCTAAGTCGTAAACCCTAAAAACCTAGATAAACCGTTAACCTAAAACCCTAAACCTAAAAAAACCCTAATCCATAATCCCTAAACCCTAAACCCTAAACCATAAACCATAAACCTATAAAACCCTAAAAAAAACATACCCTAAAAAACTCAAAGCCCTAAACCCTAAAAACTTAGATAAAACCCTAAACCTAAAAAATCTGTAAGCACTAAACCCTAAACCCTAACCTAAAACCCTAAATCCTAAACTTATAACCCTAAGAAACCCTCAATCCTATAAACCCTAATATCATCCCTAAAAACCGTTTAAAACCTCTACCACACCCTAAGCTCTAAATCCTAAATCCTAAGCTTCTATAAACCTTAAACCTAAAAACACTAAAAAAAAAACTAAGCCCTCAACCCTAAACCCTAGAAAACCCTAAAAAACACCTAACCCTAAAAAATCCAAAAACCCCTAAACCTATAAAACTCTAAGCTCTAAACCCAATGAGGCCCTAAATCGTATATGCTAAACCCTAAAAAAGACAAAGAAAAATAAGCCCTAAACCTTAAACTTATAACCTCCTAAAAAACATAACCTAAAAATCCCAAAGCCCTAAACCCTAAAAACCTAGATAAAACCATTAAACTAAAACCCTATACCTTGAAATCCCTCAAACCCTAAAAACCTAGATAAAACCCTTAACCTAAAACTCAAAACCTAAAAAAACTGTAAGCCCTAAACCCTAATCTAAAACCTTAAATTCTAAAACTAAACCCTAAGAAACCTTAGATCCTAAAACTAAACCCTAAGAAACCTTAAACCCTAAACCTTAAGTAACCCTAAATCCTATAAACCCGAAAATAAACCCTAAAAACCATTTAAAACCTCTACCACACCAAAATATCGTAATCCTATATCCTAAGAATCCGTAAACCTTAAACCTAAAAAAAACAAAAAAAAAACCTAAGCCATCAACCCTAAAACCTAGAAAACCCTAAGAAACACTTAACCCTTAAAAACCTCAAAACCCCTAAACCTAAGAAACTCTAAGATCTAAACCCTATAAATCCCTAAATCATATATGCTAAACCCTAAAATAACACAAAAAAACCATAAACCCTAAACCTATAAAACCCAAAAAGCCTTAACCTAAAAAACCTAAAGCCCTAAACCCTAAAAACCTAGATAAAACCTTTAACCAAAAACCCTAAACCTAAAAAACCCCTAAGCCTTAAACCCTAACCTAAAACCCTACGTCCTAAACCTAAAATCCTAAGAAACCCCAAACCTTTAGAAACCATGAATCCTATAAACCCTAAAATAAATTCTTAAAACCATTTAAAACCCCTCCAAAACCCTAAGCTCTAAACCCTAAATCCTAAAAATCCGTAAGCCCTAAACCCTAGAAACCCTAAAAAGAAATCCTAAGAAACAATTAATCCTTAAAAACCCTATAAAAAAAAAAAAAAAAAAAAAAAAAA
>JAJOOO010013094.1:0-21619 GCA_029582685.1 Solanum piurae
TGTTTAAGTTGTGTACGGGATTAGTCCCGCATTTTGTACTCTAAAGTATTAGATGGTTTTGAGACATCATGTATAAAGTCTAGAAAGTCTTCCGCTTGCTATTTTTTTTATGCAATGTTTTTCTTGGTAAAGAAAGTTTTAAATTCCTTATGGTTTTAGTGTCTATGCGATGAATTAATGCTAAGAGGCTTGTATTAGACCTCTTCGAGGTCGAGTACGCCGGTTACGACTAGAGGTGCTCCCGGGTCGTGACATGAATGCCATGAATCATGACTTGATTGTATGATTGGGAATATACTTGTGATTGTGATTGTGGCTTGTTGAATGGATCGGGTGTTGCGTTCCAACACACTAACTTGGATCGGTTGCCACGTTTCGGCATAATTATGGGATCGGTTGCCACGTTCCGGCATAAATATTGGATCGGGTACCACATACCGGTATGCTAACAATTTGGGTTTGGGTTCCATGAGAGAACCATTGACTTGACATAACTGTATATCTTGAGGATTGTGAAATTGTACGTTGTTGTAAATGATGTTGATATTGTATATGTTCGATGTATGCATGTTATTGTTATATTGTGATGGCTTATGTATGTTGCACTTAGTGGGATAGCAGCGTGATCTTACTAGTACATTGTGGTTGAGTACTGATACTGCACTTGCTCTTTCTTTGTTGAGTATAGGGCATTTTCAAGCGGCTATTGACAGACCTCGTTTAGAAGATCAGTGATCGCTTCGAATTCAAGGGTGAGCCAGTTCTTCCGGGCTTCCATGAATTCTCTTTCGGCTTATGTCCATATTTCGAACTTAGACTTTCTAGTTAGTTATTAGTACGTTAGTTTGGGGTTGTAACCCTTCTTGTTTAGACTTATGCATCTTGTTAGAGTTTTGGTACATTGACTTTCAGATTCTAGGTGTTACTTTCGCATTTGTTTTAGTTGTTAAACTTTTGTTTGGAGTTTATGGGAACTCCCTAATTCTTTCCTTAGCATTTAAAACTTGCTTCTGTAACCTTAAATGTTTTAGTATTTGGTTAAGTTGTTTAGTTTGGGTTGTTGTAGTGGTTCTCCCACAGGAGGGTTAGTGTGGGTGTCAATCACGACGGTCTGGATCGTGACACAATCGTCTCGAAAGATGAAATCCTCAGTCTTCCTTGAGCAATATCTTCAAAGGTAATCTTGTTCACGATGGGACTCATGTAATTCGGATTGAATATCGTGGCAGGGCCTGTCTCTATTAGCTCTTGAGTCATTACCCGTGGTGTGTTGTTTGTTGGGCTATTGCCCATGTTCCAGCCAAAGGCTCATGGCCTAATTCTACTTGAAAAATGATTGGAATTATTCTCTTTATTTGGTTTCCAATTCTATTAGGAAAAGGATTGGAATAGTAATCCTATTTGGAGTTGGTTTTGGCTTTGTAAAGAAAAGCACAACTCTATAAATGGAGGATGGTCTTGAGAGAATAATTCAATTTCTCTTTAGTATTGTCTTTGAAGGACATTAGGACATAAGAGAGGTTTTTGAGAGAGCTTTCAACAAGAGAGAAGAAAAAGGGTTTTTTTGCTGCAGTCTTTTATTCCGACTAGCAACCTTTAGATCATGTTTTCCGATTAACTAACCGTTGGATCGGAATGAAATTTTTACTGATTGTTCCTGACATCTTGGTGGTTGTTTTGAACGGTGAAGATCGGATCTGAGGTTAGAAAGATCCTGGCTTAAGTCCCGAACAGCAGCTATGTTTGGGTGGTGTTTCTTTCTATTTATCTTTTGTTGGTGTAGCTATTGTTTGTTCTTTTTTGGCACTTGTTGTGTAGTCATTAGAATAATATTTTTTACTATTTTATTGTTATAGTGAAGCAATTTGGATCTTGGCGATCCCGTGGTGGTTACCTTCGGTTTGAAGGATTTTTCCACGTTAAACTTGGTGTTCTTTATTTTAGATTTTCGTTTTCATCTTTTCGTGACAACAAGTGGTATCAGAGCCAAGTTCGCTATCAAGGATATTTTTTATGTAGGGTAATATGAGCAAGATGGTATGTCTAAACAGAAGAAACTACAATATATGGAAAATCAAGATGAAAGATCTATTGTTCGTGAAGAAGATGCATCTTCCCATTTTTGCTGCTCATAAACCCGAGACTGTGACCGATGAAAATTAGGATTTCGAGCACCAATAAGTATGTGGATATATAAGACAATGGGTTGAAGATAATGTTCGCAACCATATTGTGAATGAGACACATGTTAGAACATTGTGGGAAAAGTTGGAGACACTTTACGCTTCAAAAACTGGCAATAACAAGTTGTTCTTGCTAAAGCAATTGATGACCTTTAAATACAAGGAGGGCAATCAAATTTTTTATCACATAAACGATTTTCACTGTGTTCTTGATCAACTATCAAAAATAGGTGTTAATTTTGATGATGAAATACAAGTACTTTAGCTTCTTAATACTCTACCAGATTCTTGGGAAACTCTTTGTGTACCTCTTTAACAAATTTTGCTCTTGGTGGTAAGGTGACTATGGAATATGCAAAAAGTGGTGTGTTGAATGAAGAAGTTAGAAGAAAATCTCAAGGCATATCCTCACATTCAGATGTTTTGTACACAGAAGATCGAGGGAGAGATAAGACAAGAGATTCGAAGAGTAGAGGTAAAAGTAGAAGCAAGTCAAGATTTAGGCATCCAAATATTATATGTCATCATTGTGGAAAGAAAGGACATATTACAAGATTTTGCAAACAATTGAAGCAAGATCTTAAAGAAGGGAAGAAGGAAGAAAATAATGGAAACAATGTTGTTGTTGTTGTTCAAGATGACCTTCTTTTTGATTGTGATAAAGACGTCATCAATTTTGTCTCTCAAGATACAAGTTGGATAGTAGATTCTGGAGCTACATCACATGTCACACCGAGAAAAGACTTTTTTTCATCTTATACTTCTGTTAACTCTGAGGTGTTAAAGATGGGTAATGCTGGTGAGGTTAAGGTGTTTGGTGTTGGCACTGTTTGTTTGAAAACCAATACTGGTTTGACATTAGTCCTTCAGAATGTCAAGCATGCTCCAGATATTCCCTTGAATTTGATCTCTGTAGGACAACTAGATGATAATGGCTATCATAATGACTTGTTCAATGGCCAATGGAAGCTCACCAAAGTCTCATTGATTGTAGCTCGAGAAAGAAAGCATTCAAATTTATACGTGGCACAAGGATCAATTCTTGGAGACTCTATAAATTTGGTGGAAAGCGAGACTTTATCAGAATTGTGGCACAAGAGGCTTAGTCATATGATCGAGAGGGGGATCACCTGTTTGGCTAATAAGTATTTGCTTGATGGTGTGAAACAAGCAAAGGTAAAAAGATATGTTCATTGCTTAGCTCGAAAACAAAAAAGAGTTTCTTTTCACAATCATCCTCCTTCTAGAAAGTCTGAGCTACTAGAGCTAGTATACTCTGATTTGTGTGGTCCTTTTAAAGTGAAGTCAAAAGGTGGTGCACTTTATTTTGCAACTTTCATTGATGATCATTCTCGCAAGATTTGGGTATATCTTTTAAAATCCAAAGATCTAGTACTTGATGTGTTTAAGGAGTTTCAAGCCTTATCTGAGAGACAAACGGGAAAGAAATTAAAATGTATTCGCACTGATAATGGTGGTGAGTATATTGGTCCCTTTGATAACTACTGCAAATTGCAAGGAATTCGTCATCAGAAGACTGGAAAGACTCCTCAATTAAATGTCCTGGCAGAAAGGATGAACAGAACTTTAGTTGAGAGAGTTAGATGCGTGCTTTCAGAGGCTAAACTTAAAAATTCATTTTGGGCTGAAGCACTTAACATTGTTGCTTATGTTATCAATTTGTCTCATGTTGTTGCTTTGGATGGTGATGTTCCAAACAGAGTTTCGTTTGCTAAGGATGTTTCATATGATCACTTGAAAGTGTTTGGGTGTAAAGCTTGCGTGCATGTTCCAAAAGATGAGAGGTCGAAATTGGATGTTAAAACTAAGCAGTGCATCTTCATTGCTTATGGTCAAGATGAGTTTGGATATCGCTTTTATGATCCAATTGATAAGAAGCTCATTAGAAGTCGTGATGTTGTGTTCTTTGAAGATAAAACTGTTAAAGATATTGACAAGGTTGAGAAACCAGATTCTCAGATTGATGAGAGCTTAGTTGATGTTGATCCAGTTCCTATTATTGATACATCTTTTGCACATGAAGGAACCCAAGATAATGATTAGGGTGTAGAACATAAATATGTTCCTATTGGTGATGTTGTGGTTGATCATCAACCAACTAATGCTGATATGACAAATTTGGATGCTCCAGAAACCTCTTGAAGCTCAACACGTTATTCTCTTAATGAGTATATCTTATTGACTTACATGGGAGAACCTGAAGGTTATGATGAAGTCATGCTAGATACTCATAGATATATGTGGGTAAAAGCCATGGAAGACGAGATGAAGACATTTCACGAGAATGGCACATATGAGCTACTAGAGTTACGGAAAGGTAAGAAAGTTTTAACAAATAAATGGATCTTCAGATTAAAGCAAGAGCAACATACATCTGCACCTAGATACAAGGCAAGGTTAGTTGTCAAAGGTTTTGGTCAAAGAAAGGGAATTGACTTTGATGAAATTTGCTCTCCTGTTGTGAAAATGTCCTCTATTCGTATGGTTCTAGCCTTAGCCGCATGTCTAGATTTAGAGGTTGAGCAGATGGATGTCAATACTGCCTTTCTTCATGGTGATTTAGAAGAGGAGATCTACATGGAGCAACCTGAAGGTTTCATAGTTAAAGGAAAAGAAAACCATGTTTGCAAATTGAGAAAGAGCTTATATGGCTTGAAACAAGCTCCAACGCAGTGGTACTTGAAGTTTGAATCTGTCATTGAAAATCAGGGATACAAGAAAACTTCTTCAGATCATTGTGTATTCTTTCAGAAGTTCTCTGATGATGAATTTATTATCTTACTACTTTATGTGGATGATATGTTGATTGTTGGAAAAAATAAATCTAGAATTGTAGTCCTTAAGAAGGAGTTGAGCAAATCGTTTGTGATGAAGGACTTGGGGCCAACAAAGAAGATATTAGGCATACAAATTCATCGATATAGACACAAGAAGAAGTTATCACTATCCCAAAAGGAGTATATTGAGAAAGTACTCAAAAGGTTCAATATGACAGAGACAAAAGTGGTTAGTACACCTCTTGCTAAACACTTTAAGTTACGTACGACCCAAAGTCCATCTAGTAATGAAGAGAAGAATGAGATGTCAAGTATTTCATACTCTTCCGCGGTGGGTAGTTTGATGTATGCTATGATTTGCACTAGACCAGATATTGCACATGTTGTTGGTACCATTAGCAGATTTCTTTCCAATCCTGGAAAAAAACATTGGGTTGCAGTGAAATGGATACTAAGATATTTGAAGGGTACTTCAGATATGGAGTTGTGCTTTGGTAGTGGCAAGTCTGAACTTGTATGCTACACAGACTCTCATTTGGGAGGAAATCTTGATAATTCAAAATCCACTTCTGATTATTTGATCACTTTTGGAGGGGGAGCTATTTCTTGCCAATCAAGACTTCAGAAGTGCATAGCTCTATCTACCACAAAAGCTGAATATATTGTCATCACTGAAGGTGCCAAAGAATTGCTTTGGATGAAGGACTTTATCAAAGATATTGATTTTGAACAATCAAGGTTTGTCTTATTTTGTGATAATCAAAGTGCTATTTATCTCACCAAGCATTCTACCTTTCATTCTAAGTCCAAGCATATAAGTAGAAAATATCATTGGATTAGAGTGGCACTGGAAGAGAAATTATTTGAGGTTAAGAAGATACATATTGATGACAATCCTTCAGCTATGCTTACAAAAGTGGTGATTGTAGACAAGCATGAGTTTTGTAGAAGTGTGGCAAGCATGAAGTCTTCCAATAGTTCCTCAACTTGAAGTCCATTTGGCCCCTTGGCTGGAGGGGGAGTTTGGTATCAGGTTCAGTGGTTCGATAATCGATGATTGAACCAGGTTAGAGATGGGTGTTCATCTTGGTGGGTGTAGTTCTCGCGCAACCTTTTTTTACAGTAATGAAGATTTTTATTGGAGAAATTATTTCAGAGAGGTTCTCTGTGTTGAGACATAGATTTTGTAAATGAGATTATGGAGAGGAGAAGCAAATTGTTGAAGATTATGTGAACAGGGTGGACAAATTTATTTTGTTAGAATAACAGGCCAAGGGGGAGATTTGTTGGGTTTTATTTGCCCTGAATTTCCTACCATAAATAGGCTTTCCTTTTAGGAAAAAGTTTTGGATTGACTAGTCCTTTTCTTGTAGGAAAAGTTTTAGAACTCTATAAATATAGGTTTGTTCCTTCTAACTTAATCAGCAGTCACAATGTAGTCCTAGGGTTCTGAGAGTTGCGGTTATGGGGGAGAATTTTGTATACCTCCTCGTATTTCGAGTGAATTGGTTGAGGTTATTTCTCTCTATATTTTGTACTCTCATATTTATAGTGGATTGCTCATCTCATTTGTGGAGGTAGGTCGATTGACCGAACCATTGCTTTGCTAGTTTCCGCATTACACCTGCTTATTTCGGTCCTAACATTGTTAACTTTGCACGCTTCTTCTTCAGCTTTTGATGGCATGAAATCAAAATAGAATGTCTTCTTCCTACAAATAATCAATGGTTGTTGTTTATTAGCAATTGATGATCAAGAATTGGAATTTTAACGGGAAACAGAGAGAAACATATCTTTCTTTTCTTGTTCAAACTGATTTCTCAACTTTAGGCCTAGTGTCTATTTGTATATATTGTTGACACCTAATTTTGACCCTCCCCGATAGGAATTAATTCACGAGCTTCTTAATTCCCAAACGATTTAGAATAATTAGTTTTATAAAATTCAAAAACTTTTCAAAGTCATTTTAAGTGATCTTAGTAGATTTTCATAATTTATAAATAGTAAGTATATTTCATATAGTTTTATAGATATAATTGATACACTTCATAAATATTTGAAAATCATCTCAAAAAGATTTATTTTTTTATATTCCATTTAAATTAGTTTAGTTTAAAGTTAGGGTTATAACTTCTTATCAATTAGTTCATAATTTTGTTAGTTATTTTATTTTTGTTAAGATTAAGAAGCTCATTGATTAACTTATGCGATTTCATCTTGTTGAGCTTTCGGCCGAATTCGCAAATCAATTTGGCTAAGTCAGTAATTCATTTGGCTATTTTAAAGAACCGAATTTTGTGCCTTTATAAAGCATTCTTCAGCAGCCCATTCTTTTCCAAAATCCTTACAATTCCCTGGGCCCAATTCCTTCCTCCAAATCTCAGCACAACAACAAATATATCTGATCCCAGCCCACTATTATTCAGTCGGTCAATTGCTTCTCCATTAACCAAATTAGCAACAGCCCACTCTATCCACTCAGTCGACCCCTTTTCCTTTAACCCGTAACTCGGCCAAACCCATTCTTTCAATACAATACCAAACAACCCAACATTACACGAGACCCGTCGACTCCATCTGTGTCATCTTCCTCGCAAAAATGCAGAACACAGTCCAAAAAAAGCTAGCGAACCAAATTGACCCAACCAGAATCGCAAGCCCATCAATTCGAACGCGCTCAGCCCAGCGAGCTCATTAATCGTGCGTGCCTGCATCATCACGGTGTCCAACTCCAGCTCACAAACGTTGCGAACAACGGCCCTAAATGACATCAATTTTCCATCAAAATACACGGAAAGTAGTAGCGGCGTGAGCGAGACAGTCCCAGTACACTGCCTCTTATTGTCTTCTTCCTCATGTCCCTTTCAATTTGTACAATTGCAGCAGTAGAGAAGCAGGCACGCATCTTCCCCTTTCCTCTTTCGGAATGGGTTGAAATCCTCAGAAAAATGTGTCTCTTCTTAATGGTGAAAGGAGTTTTGAAGTTTGAATTTGGGTGGGCCTCATTCCTACCCGAATTTCATCCATTTTCCCCCATTCTGAACCCTAGATTTCTTCTATATATTCCCCCTTATTCATTATAAAGAGGGATTTTTTTAGTTGGTTTTTAAACAAAAATACAGAGAAGAGATAAGCAAGAAGTAGGTTGAATACATTCGAAATACACTCTGAAATAGAGAAGCTAACCCGTTTAAGATCCTTGTCTCATTTTCTTTTCGGTATCACCCATTGCTCTCTCGCAAGTTTCCTTTGAACTCGAGGTAACTGCCCGGATTCTGCCTAGGCTTCTTATTCACTGTTCGTGTTTGAGATTGTGTAGTGGTGAAGTCACCCCTGCTTGTTTTCATCTCAGTCGTTGCCCTTAAGAAGGTAACACTTCTTCCTTTTCAGCGTTCTCCTCACATCTGCCTCCATCTCGATGTGATATTTTTTGACGTCAGAAAAGCTTTGTTATATGGCTATTTGTTATTAGTTGTCGTCGGTTTGTTAAATGCTTTAATGCGACATATTTGTCCTGTATGTGATTCCATTATGTGGTCGGGTCGAAGTTTTATAGATTCGCATCTTGTATTGGTATTCCTCTGTTAAACTTGGTTTGTCCTCATTGATTATGAATCTGTAGTAGTTGAGAAATGTTTGTAATTTTAAGCTTCTGAAACGGCTTTCTATTCATTTGATCTTGTCCTTAATGTTGAACCCCCTTGTTCCCTATTTCATAAATGACCTGCATGAAATTTTGATGTTGTGATGTAATGATTCGCCTATGTTAATATTATTTTCCAGTTGTTAAAGCAGCCATTTTGCCTCCGTACAATTTTAAAAAAATAACATTATCTTGGGTGTGGCCTGCATTTGGCATAGTTTGTCATTGTGTTAAATAATATTGCTCAAATTATCTCCCTATTCTTAAAATGATTTTGGGTTTGAATAGTGTTGATCGATTACTTTCCTGGAAACATCCTTGTTTGGTATATATTCATGTTGAATGTGTCTATTCATGGGTTTAATAGTAAAAAAAATTCCTTAGTTGCTCCCTGCTCAACTAACTATAAACAAATGTGTATATTGGAAAGGGTTGAATTATTTCTATCAAATCTATTTCTATTTATTCTTTTCTTCTTCTTTTTTTGTCGTTCATATGCCTATGTTGCCAACTACTATATTGATTTTGTCGGTTCCCAATGATCAATGTATTCTTTTAGTTACTTCTTCAAAACTTTTAATGCTCAACATTACTCTGTATGAAATACTTTAATAGGATTATGTGTCTTAAATCAGTTTAGTCTTGTCATCAATTTGGATAATATTTTAACTCCTTATTTCTCCTTTGTTTGCATGTGAAATCCACTCGAGTTCACTACGAACTCCTATCTTCTTTCTTGCATTTTAGGAGAGCAGAAAAGGCTCAAATACTTTTTTTATCGAGTCAGCCACCTGTACAAATCGACGAACAGGTCCCGAAATTGAAAAAATATGAAACCGATCAAAGGATTGAAAAGATTGAGCCAAAGGCCCACTCTTAATTCTAAAGCTGTATTTTGGGCCTAAGCCCACTTATACATTATCTTGTTAGAACTTAGGATAGGTATAAATTGGGCCTAAGGCCCAAAGAATATTTTATTTTATGTTAGTTTAGGACAGGTGCAGGTGACTCAAATGGGCTAAAGGGCCAAAACAAAAATGGGCCCAAATATTGGCCCAGGAGGACAGAAAAACCAGATTTGGGCCCAAATCTCTTTCCCTCCTTTCTTTGTTGTGCTTGTTTACTTGCCAATACCTGCGATTAATTTTAAGTTTGTCACGATTCAATTTTTCGACAGATAGTCATTCTGAACTAATCTTCTAAAAGTTAATTAATTAAATACTCGCTTCCTATAATATTGAACATAATCTATCAAAGTATTTAACTTAGATAATATCCCAATACTCCTCCTTTTTCCCCTTTTAAAATAATCTTAACTATAAAATAGTTCAATTTTGCAATTCAAGCTAAGTAAAATTATTTTAGCCAAATAATTAATTATCGGATAACCACATTAGCGGGTATTCTAGATGCTTTAAAACCCTTCCTAGAACACTAATAAGAACCCCGAACCCCTTTTAAGATTTCATTAGATTTCTGTTTTAGACTTTTGAAAACAATAATTTTCTTAATTTTACTTTAAAATTAAGGCGACTCTTAAAATCAGTCTAATTATATTTTTTAAAATAAAGCAATGCCGACTAGGAAGTTGGCTAAATGGCAAATGTTTTTAAGTGAATTTGACATTCTGTATGTGACTTAGAAGGCGATAAAAGCACAAGCCTTAGCTGATCATCTTGTGGAGAATCCAATTGATGAAGAGTATGAACTACTCAAGACTTACTTTCCCGATGAAGAAGTTGCATTTGTGGGTGAAGATATTTCTGAAGCATACCCTGGTTGGAGAGTATTCTTTTATGGAGCGGCGAATCACTAAGGGAAAGGTATCGTACGGTCTTAGTGTCAGAAACCAGTCAGCATTATCCTATGGCGGCTAAAATCTAATTTGATTGCACAAACAACATGGCTGAGTATGAAGCTTGCATCCTCGATCTAAAGATGGCAATTGACATAAATGTTCATAAGTTTTTGGTTATTGGAGACTCAGACTTGTTGATTCATCAAGTTCAAGGAAAATGAGCTGTGAAGAACCCAAAGATCATATTGTACGTGCAGTATAGACAGAAATTGTGCAAAAGATTCTGTAAGATCGAGTTCAGACACACTCCCAGGACACAAAATGAGTTGGTTGATGATCTTGCAACCATTGCCTCAATGGTTAAACATCCAGATACAAGTTATATTGATCTCTTGGATATAGAGGTAAAAGAGCAGCATGTCCATTGTTCACATGTTGAAGCAGAACCAGATGGTTTGCCTTGGTATTTTGACATCAAGAAGTATTTAGAGACCGGGACATATCCTGAGAATGCAACGTTCAACCAGAAGAAGTTGATACGTCGTATGGCCCTCAATTTCTTTGCAAGCGGGGAAATCTTTTATATGAGGACTCCAGATTTAGGTCTTCTCAGATATGTTGATTCTAATGAAGCTGCAAAGATTCTGGAATAAATACATGTCGGAGTTTGTGGTACTCACATGAATGGGCTCACTTTAGCGAGGAAGATCCTCCGAGCCGGTTATTTTGGATGATTATAGAGCATGATTGTTGCAAGTTTGTGTGGAAGTGCTATAAATGTCAAGTGCATGGTGATTTGATTCGAGTGCCACCTCACGAACTCAATAATATGAGTTCACCTTGGCCGTTCGTAGCTTGAGGTATGGATGTCATTGGTCCAATAGACCAAGCCGCCTCTAACAGACACAGTTTCATTTTGGTTGCCATTGACTACTTCACCAAGTGGGTGAAAGCAGCTTCATATAAGTCGGTGATCAAGAAAGTTGTAGCTGATTTTATTCGCAACAATTTGATATGTAGGTTTAGAGTGCCAGAATCCATCATTATTGATAATAGAGCAAATCTCAACTGTCACTTGATGAGAGAGATATGTGAACAATTCAAGATTACTCACTGAAACTCAACCGCCTATCGTCCCCAAATGAATGGAGTTGTAGAAGCCGCCAACAAGAACATAAAGAAGATTTTGAGGAAAATAATTGATAATCGCAGAGGTTGGCATGACATGTTGCCGTATGCTTTGTTGGGTTACCGAATTACTGTCAGAACATCAGTTGGAGCTACTCCATATTTGCTAGTATATGGAACAGAAGCACTTATACCTGCAAAAGTTGAAATACCTTCATTGATAATCATCCAAGAAGCTGAATTGAGTGATTTTGAATGGGTTCGCAAGTGGATTGATCAGTTAACATTGATTGATGAGAAAAGAATGGTTGTTGTTTGTCATAGTCAATTGTATCGACAGAGAATAATTCGTGCCTTTCATAAAAAAGTAAGAGCCAGAATATTCGAAATTGGCCAGTTGGTCCTCAAACGCATTCTCCCTCATCAGGATGAGTACAAAGGGTAATTTGCACCAAATTGGCAAGGACCCTACATGGTTCATAAAGTGTTATCTGGAGGTGCCTTGGTCCTGTCAGAGATGGATGGCACCGAATGGCCAAAATCAATCAACTCAGATGTTATCAAGAGATATTATGTGTGAAGTTTCAGTTTGTATTTCTGTTATTTCCTTGTAATCGTTCCATTTTCCTGTAATCGCTTCGTTTTAAAATTTTATCCCTTTGTAATGAACTACGTCTGACCTGAATTCTCAAGAATGAGATATGTAGGTGGCCTATGTCGGCCTCGGTCACCCCTTTATCCCCTTTTAATATTTTTCTTTGTATTTAAACTACGTTCGACCTGAATTCTCAAAAATGAGATACGTAGGTGGCCCATGTCGGCCTCAGTCAGTTTCTTTGTAATTTTCTTATTTTTGTTAATTCTCGAGAGGAGAACTACGTTTGACTTAATTCCTGCCTCAACGGGATACATAGGCGCCACAACTGCTCGGTCATATTTCTTGAAAGATTTCTTGTTTTCTTTACAATAAAAACTGGACAGAATTTTTTAGAGGAACTCAAAAATTCTCAAGAAGAAGATCTCTCCAACAAAGTCAACACTGAAGTTACTTTAGGATTTGCAACTGGGATAGAGTTTTTTAGAAGATCTCAAAAAAATTCTGTAGTTTGGTCACCAACAATTCAAGATACGCCATGACAGTCAACTGGGACAGAAATTTTTGAGAATGAACTCAAAAAATTTCAATAGGGTTTATCGGCAGTTTGGAACAATTTTGAATACTTCCCATCAAGTAATGAGATGGACCTCGAGACATAAACTTCAAAGAATGTTCATTAAGCTTGACGTGGCATGACACTTGGCAGTGACCTTTTCCAAATATTACTTTTTGAAAACCTGTTTTCCTTTAAACTTTTCTTTCATGTTTCAATTATTTTGCATAAAAATATGTTGTCCTATCTACCAAGAACCGGTAGATCGGAGGAATCAACCGGAGATAGCAGGACAAGGAACAGACAACCGAAGAGATCGACACAGATCAGTTCACTTTGAACTAATAATTTTTCTGTGGATGCAGGAAAAAATTTACGCTTCTTATACCAAAAGTTGGGAATGTGGGTAACATTATTTTATTCAAATTCTCAGCAAAGCAAGGTTCATAACGAACATCGCAACTATGTTCGGATATGGAACAAACGAAAACCACGAAGAGAGCAATTTTATTATTTTCCAACAACTAAAGATACATGGAAGATGTTTATCCGCATTATATTATCAGATATGATAATATGATTAGCCTAAAGGTTATTTATATTGTATTGTTGAATGAGATGATACCACTATCCGGAGAGTCATTTATGTTGTATTGTCGAATGAGATGATACCACTATTCGGAGAGTCATTTATGTTATATTGTCGAATGAGATGATACCACTATCCGGAGAGTCATTTATATCGTATTGTCGAATGAGATGATACCACTACTCTGAGGGTCATTTTATTTATATTGTCGATTAAGACGATACCGCCATCCAAAAGATACCCAAAAGATCACCTATGTTGCTCGGTGAAGCATTATCTTCGTTCGGTATCAGGAAGGCATCATCAAAAGATTCATGCATTGCAAGAGAAGAGATTCATGCATTGCAGGAGAAAGAAGTCATGCATAGCAAGAGAAGGAAATCACGTATAGCAAGAGAAAGGAGCCAGGCATTGCAAGAGAAAGAAGTCATGCATAGCAAGAGAAAGAAGCCATGCATGGCAAGAGAAAGAAGTCACGCATAGAAAGAGAAAGAAGTCATGCATAGCAAGAGAAAGAAGTAATGCATAGCAAGAGAAAGAAGTTTTGCATAGCAAAAGAAAGAAGTCATCCATTGCAAGAGAAGGAAATCATACACAGCAAGAGAAATAAATTATGCATCGCAGAGACGTCATGCATAGCAAGAGAAGGAAATCATGCATCGCAAGAGAAAGATTCATGCATAGCAAGAGAAAGAGTCATGCATCGCAAGATAAGGATTCATGCATATCAAGAGAAGGATTTGTGCATCGCAAGAGAAAGATCCATGCATCGCAGGGAAGGAAAACATGTGTCACAAGAAAATCAACACCGATTGCATCATTTTCATTTGCAAGAACAATATCAAGAGAACTATCAACATATTACATCAGCCTTTTATTACTTCGACATTAAAGAAAGAGTATGTTGAATATAATCTACAAGCTTTATTTGTTTTACGTCAAACTGGAGGAAGCTGACGTCAAGCGTCCAAGGAGAACAATTAAGTGTCAACGCGGTAAAAGACATCATCTCCCCATTTGAATTGCCTTTTATGCTAATGCATTTTATCTCAGTCTTATCCGAGAGCATCCCAAGAGGATGAATTCTCAAATAAACCACAAGTGCGGACGACATCAAAAGGATGCAGCACAATGTGGAACTTTTTCTTAGCAGCGTACTGGGACATGGTCCAAAGAGGAGTGTCAAATTCTTAGGACGCGAGATGAGGAGCGACTTACACCACAATCAAATCACATCCCTATCAGAATGCATGTGGGTTTTTCTTAGAAATATCAGTTCCAGTTTCGCATCCGAAAAATTTTAGGTTCACTGGAAGCAACTTCCCAATTCAAATGGCAATGCTCGAAGAGCTTTGGAAATTATGTCCGTGTAAGTTCTTAATTATGGGTGTGAAATGCACTACATTCATGGTTAAGGGGTTGCAAGCCTCCTTTTCATACTCAACTTACTTTGTCGCTTTTCCAGAACCAAAGGTTATCTTGCATAATAGATTTCATTTTCAACCGATCGAGTCGAACTACAAGCAGTCTAATTCCCTAAGTTGAAGGATATGTAGGCAGGATCAATGTTAAAAACTCAGTTTTATTTTATTTTATATTTTGTCGTTCATATGCCTATGTTGCGAGCTACTATATTGATTTTATCGGTTTCCAATGCTCAATGTATTCTTTTAGTTACATCTTCTAAGCTTTTAATGCTCAACATTACTCTGCATGAAATACTTTAATAGGATTATGTGTCTTAAATCAATTTAGTTTTGTCATCAATTTGAATAATATTTTAACTACTTATTTCTCCTTTGTTTGCATGTGAAATCTGCTCGAGTTCACTACGAACTCTTATCTTCTTTCTTGCATTTTGAGGGAACCGTAAAGGCTCAAATTCCTTTTTCATCGAGTCAGCCACCTGTACAAATCGACGAACAGGTCCCGGAGTTGAAAGAATATGAAATAGATCGAAGGATTGAAAAGATCAGGACAAAGTCCCACTCTTAATTCCAAAGTTGTATTTTGGGCCTAAGCCCACTTATCCATTATCTTGCTAGAACTTAGGACAGGTGAAAAATTGGGCCTAAGGACCAAAGAATAAATTACAGAAATCACATACTTTTAAGGAAAAATTATAATTTATCTCTTAAAAGTTTATAATTACAGAAATCCCTCAAAACGAATACAATAATATAAGTGCTGATACAATAATATGATGCGCGAGATACATTAATTGTTAAGTAAGATACATTACATTTTATACATGATACACTAATTTGATGTACATTTTATACATGATACACTAACCTGATGTACATTTTATATATGATACACTTATCTGATGCGCGAGATACAATAATATAAGTGTTGATACATTAGCGCGAGATACAATAATATAAGCGCTGATACATTAATTTGATGCGCGAAAATGAGGGATTTTGAAAATTTATAAAACTTATAGGGGATAATGGTAATAAGTAAACTAAAATGTGGATTTCTGTAATTTTATTTTATTTTATGTTAGTTTAGGACAGGTGCAGGTGACTCAAATGGACTAAAGGGCCAAAACAAAAATGGGCCGAAATATTGGCCCAGGCGGACAGAAAAACCAGATTTGGGCCCAAATCTCTTTCCCTCCTTTCTTTGTTGTGCTTGTTTACTTGCCAATACCTGCTATTAATCTTAAGTTTGTCACGATTCAATTTTCCGATAGATAGTCTTTCTGAACTAATCTTCTAAAAGTTAATTAATTAAATACTCACTTCCTATAATATTGAAACATAATCTATCAAAGTATTTAACTTAGATAATATCCCAATATTCCTCCTTTTCCCATTTTAAAATAATCTGAACTATAAAATAGTTCAATTTTGCAATTCAAGCTAAGTTAAATTATTTTAGCCAAATAATTAATTGTCGGATAATCGCATTAGCGGGTATTCTAGATGCTTTAAAACCCTTCCTAGAACACTAATAAGAACCCCGAGCCCCTTTTTAAGTTTTCATTAGATTTATGTTTTAGTCTTTTGAAAACAATAGTTTTCTTAATTTTACTTTAAAATTAAGTGGCGGCTCTTAAAACCAGTCTAATTATATTTCTTAAATAAAACATATATATATATATATAATGGCACATGATTAGCCAAATATATTTTTAAAAATTTTAAAAAAATATATATTGCGGGTCATTATTTTGGTGGACAATTATTTATGTCATTTTTTTATTAGGGAGAATGCATACAACGACACACCTATTACCCCTGAATTGTTTTAAAGTGTAATAAACACTCAATCTGTGTTCATTGACCAATCTCATGCATAATAGAGAATAGTTATCATTACCAGCTTCCTAAAGCTAGTAATACTTACACTTTCATACTTCTTAGAATCATTCTCCTTCTTTACATCTCACATACGAACACATGTCATGCACCCATTCTCCAATCCTTTGGCCATGTCCAACTCCCAATATGAAAGAATGTACTCAAACGTCTCGAAATATAAAATTACCAGCTTTCGTTGAGAGAGATTTTTAAGGGTAATATTTTTCTTGATCTTAGACAATGGGTTATTTAGATTAATTTTCGGGGCAGTTCCTATCTTTATTAGCTCTCGAGTCACTACTTGTGATGTGTTGTTAACTTTGTAGGTTTCTTCTTAAGCTTTTGATGGAAAGAAGTCGTAAAATAATGTCTTCTTCCTCCAAATCAATGAGTTTTGATAAACGGTTATTAATCTCTCTTTTTTTCTTTTTTTTTACTACACTGATTTAAGCAAATAGATAATCATTTCGATTTTGTCCTTATGTGAACTTTGTACGAAATATAATCCATGAGCAATTGTTCTCCGCAATAATATTAGATTTGGATCTAATGTTTTCTTATATATTCTTCAACCTTAGATACAACATATCAAGCTATTGTTTGATTTTTCTAATAACTTTGTCAACATTCATTCTCATATTGGGCCTGAGATATTCATTCTCACTTTGGGCCTGAGCTCAGGTTTGAGCTGATATCAAATGGATTAGGCCCAATGTTGAAGATAATATGGAAGCTTAATATTCCTCTTTTCTTTTCTTTTATTTTTGTAATTAGTTACACTTTATTCAATAAGAAATGGACAGCTGTATAGTTAGTTACAGAATAGATGTTTTTCATTTTGTATAAATATAGGACCTTGTACAGTGATGGATTCATTCAGAAATAAAGAAAGGGAAATTTATACATTGTGAGCTCTTAATTTTCTCATGGTATCAGAGCAGTTCTGATCTTTTCTCCTTCTCCATAGTATTCACTCTTCCTTCTTCTTCTTCCTTTCATTTTCTGAATAATGACTGGTGTTCAGATACCTCTTTCTCAAACTACTGAAAGTTCTGAAGTAGCTGCTGTAAACAATACAGTAGATGCTCCACATGCTTTCTATATCCACCTTCAGATATTCCAGGCATGAACCTTGTATCTACTGTTTTTTACGGTAGAAGCTATGGTGGCTGGAGAAGGGCTGTGATTATTGCTCTCTCAGCTAAGAACAAACTAGGATTCATTGATGGATCTCTAGAAGTTCCAGATGATACAAACCTGAAAATGAAAAAAGCTTGATCAAGATGTAATGATATGGTGTTGTCTTGGTTGCTAAATTCTCTTTCAAAAGAAATTGTTGAATCAGTTTTGTACTCTCAAAGTGCCAAAGTTTTGTGGTCAGATCTAGAAGATAGATTTGGTCAAGCAAATGGTGCTAAGTTATTTCAACTTCAAAAGGATCTTAATGCTGTTGTTCAAGGGAATTCAAGCATATCTGCTTATTTTACTAAGATGAAAAGTTTATGGGATGAACTAGATGCTTTAAGCACTTTCTCTGCTTGTTCTTGTAACTGTACCTGTGGTGCAAAGGAAAAGGGATTTAAGGCTCATCAAGATGAAAGGCTACTTCAGTTTTTAATGGGATTAAATGATACTTTCTTAGTTGTTAAAAGCAATATCTTGTTATCTGCACCTTTACCCACTATTGGTCAAGCTTACTCTCTTGTAATTCAGGATGAAAAACAGAGAGAGATCCATGCTGCTCCTGCTTATCCAGGAGATTCAGCATCATTTCTAGTAAGTAATGCAAGGGAAAGGAGGAACAATGAGTATAAGTCTACTCAAGGAAATTATGCCAAGAAATCTTCAATGGTGTGTAATTATTGTAAGAAAACAGGACATACTATTGACCTATGCTACAAGATCCATGGATTCCCTGATGATTTTAAGTTTACTAAACCTAAGAGATACCAAAAGGGACCTGTTGCTGGAAATGTTTTTAGCACAGGGGAAGCATCACAACAAGGAAATTCTGATCATGCAGCTTTGAACAGTTTATCACCAGAAAATGTTAGTCAACTATTGGGACTGCTGCAAAAGATGAATCAAAAGGATCAAACTGAATCATCTGCAAATATGATATCCTCTAGTATAACTAAGTCTCTTAAATCTCATGTTTGTCTACTTAAAATTGATAAATCTTCTTGGATACTAGATAGTGGAGCTTCTGAGCATATTACTTCTGATAGAAGTTTTCTCTCTAACATTAATCCTCTTACTGAACCTATAATTGTCACTCTTCCTAATTCTCATAAAGTCAGGGTATCTCATACAGGTTCTGTCCAACTCTTTTCTGATCTTATTTTAGAAAATGTGCTCTATATTCCCTCTTTTAAGTTTAATCTTATATCCATTCATAAGTTGTGCAGACAACTACAGAGATCCATTCTTTTTACCCCTAATTCTTGTTTGATTTTGCAGGGCCCTTCAGTGAAGAGCCCTCAGGTGCTTGGTAAGGAACAAGAAGGTTTATATATTCTCAAGACCAGTGATCCATCTGTTGCTACAAACAATCCTACCAGTTCCAAGTTTAATAGTTTCTCTTTTTCTACTTTTCTAGCAGATGTCTTTACTTCTAGTTCCAGCTATTTTGATTCCAATGTAAAAGAAAAGTTGTGGCACTATAGATTAGGCCATATGCCAATGAGTAATATGAAGAAAGTTTTTCCTATTTCTACATCTTGTTCCAAATTTTCTTCTCCTTGTATTATTTGTCCTATGGCTAGACAGTCAAAGTTACCTTTTCCATCTAGCAATATTTCCACTACCTCTGTTTTTGAGCTAATTCATGTTGACACTTGGGGGCCTTATAAAACTTCTACTCACAATGGTTTTAGATACTTCATTACCATTGTAGATGATTTTAGTAGAGCAACTTGGACATATCTTCTTAGCACCAAGTCTAATGCTTTTACTATCCTTCAATCTTTCATTCATATGGTGGAAAGGCAATTCAATTCAAAAATTAAAATAATTAGAACTGATAATGCTTTTGAATTGGGTAGTGGTAAATTACAAACTGAATTTTTCATTTCCAAGGGAATTATCCATCAAACTACTTGTGTACACACTCCTCAACAAAATGGGATTGTAGAAAGAAAACACAAACATTTGTTGGAAACCTCAAGAGCCCTTTTATATCAGTCTCATCTTCCTATTAGCTATTGGGGTGAATGCTTACTAACATCAACTTATCTCATCAACAGATTTCCCTCTAGTGTTTTACATTTCAAAACACCTTTTGAAATCTTGTTTAAAACTAAACCTATTTACTCTCACTTAAAATGCTTTGGATGTCTTTGTTTTGTGTCTACTTTACCTATTCACAGAAGTAAGTTTGATCCAAAAGCTTGTCCTTGTGTCTTTATAGGATATCCTTATGGGAAAAAGGGATACAAGATCATGAATCTTTAAACGAAGAAAATATCAGTCTCAATGGATGTGGTTTTTCATGAAAAGTATTTTCCCTTTTCTAAACATGTGTCTTCTACCAGTTATTTCCCTTCTAATTCTTTACCTAATTTGTCTGTTCCATTCCCTTTCACTACAAATTCTCCTGTTAATCCTTGTTCAGATCTTACTGATAATGCTATACTTTCTGATCATAGTTGTGATCCTCTTGAGGCTGTGTCTCATGATCCTCCTATTTCGGATTCCCAGAATTTCTCATTTGATAATTCTTCTATTATTTCTACTCCTTCACCTATTGTGGAGACTATTCTAAGGAAATCCACTAGGTACCATAAGAAGCCTGCTTATTTAGAATCATATGTCTGCAATGCTCTGCATTTTACAGATGTTTCTTCTAGTTGTTTCTTGAGTCCTGTTACTCCTGAGCACTTATCTTTTAATGATTTGTCTTCTATCAATCAAATTATGCTCAATTCCATTTCTAGTATACAAGAACCTATCAATTATATGCAGGCTGAACATCATCCAGGTTGGCAGAAAGCAATGGACAATGAACTTTCATCTTTGGAGCTTAACAAAACTTGGGATATTGTTGTCTTACCCAATGGTAAAAGAGTTTTACCTTCTAAATGGGTTTTTAAAGTAAAACAACATGCTGATGGCAGTATAGAAAGACTAAAGGCTAGATTGGTGATCAGAGGAGATGTTCAAAAGGAAGGGGTGGATTATAATGAAACTTTTTCCCTTGTGGTCAAGATGACTACTATCAGGTGTCTTTTAGCTACAGCAGTTAAGCATGGTTGGGGTATTTTCCAATTAGATGTTAACAATGCTTTTTTACATGGTGATTTAAATGAAGAGGTGTATATGAAGTTTCCTCCAGGTGTTTCACCTCCTACGTCTGACCATGTCTGTCTGCTTAAGAAGTCCATTTATGGACTTAAACAAGCATCCAGACAATGGTATGCCAAGTTAACTGCTGCTCTTAATTTCAAAGGTTTTAGTCATTCTTTGAATGATTATTCACTGTTCGTTAAAAAATCAGGCAATTTTATTTCTATTGTTGTTGTTTATGTGGATGATATCTTTTTGATAGGAAATAATGAAGAAGAATTACATAGTTTAAAGAGTTTCTTAGACACAGAATTCAAGATTAAGGATCTTGGTTCTTTACATTTTTTTCTTGGTATGGAGGTTGTTCGAGAACCTCAAGGTCTGCTTATTTCACAAATGAAGTTCACATTGGATCTTTTGTGAGAATTTGATTCTCTACATCTAAGTTCTGTTTCTTGTCCATTAGATCCAACTGTCAAGTTATTGGCTAATCATGGAGAGCCTATCACAGATCCAACTTTCTATCGACATTTATTGGGTAAATTGAACTACCTGACTAATACGAGGCCTGATCTTTCTTTCATTGTGCAGCACCTAAGTCAATACATGCAGGATCCTCGTCAGCCACACCTAACTGCTGCTTTGAGGGTGCTACGTTATTTGCTGAAAGATCCAGGTCTTGGTCTATTTTTCTCATCTTCTTCCTCCTTCAAGCTGACAGCTTTTTGTGATTC